>SJYW01033372.1:147335-164170 GCA_006410735.1 Raphicerus campestris
AAAGTTGGCTTAAAGCTCAACATTCAGAAAACGAAGATCATGGCATCCGGTCCCATCACTTCATGGGAAATAGATGGGGAAACAGTGGAAACAGTGTCAGACTTTATTTTGGGGGGCTCCAAAATCACTGCAGATGGTGACTGCAGCCATGAAATTAAAAGACACTTACTCCTTGGAAGAAAAGTTATGACCAACCTAGATAGTATATTCAAAAGCAGAGACATTACTTTGCCGACGAAGGTCCGTCTAGTCAAGGCTATGGTTTTTCCTGTGGTCATGTATGGATGTGAGAGTTGGACTGTGAAGAAGGCTGAGAACTGAAGAATTGATGCTTTTGAACTGTGGTGTTGGAGAAGACTCTTGAGAGTCCCTTGGACTGCAAGGAGATCCAACCAGTCCATTCTGAAGGAGATCAGCCCTGGGATTTCTTTGGAAGGAATGATGCTAAAGCTGAAACGCCAGTACTTTGGCCACCTCATGCGAAGAATTGACTCATTGGAAAAGACTCTGATACTGGGAGGGACTGTGGGCAGGAGGAGAAGGGGACGACCGAGGATGAGGTGGCTGGATGGCATGACGGACTCGATGAACGTGAGTCTGAGTGAACTCCAGGAGGTGGTGATGAACAGGGAGGCCTGGCGTGCTATGGTTCATGGGGTCGCGAAGTGTCAGACACGACTGAGTGACTGAACTGAACTGAACTGAACTTTGAACTTCCTCCGGCCTCTGACCCCTAGGCTTCCCCTGTGGCCCCCGTGCTGTGTGCCACTCCTTCACTATGGGGCTCTCTGTCTCTTTCTGAAGTGCTCCCATTCTCCTTGACCAGGTTTCTGCTGTCTGTTTTTTGGGGTCCTCTCTTCCCCTTTTGTTCCTGAGCTGCCTGGAGCAGCAGAGGGAAAGCATGCATGCCTGGGTTTTGAAATAGCAGATTCTTCCCTTCTTCTAGCCATTCTAGCCTTGAAAAAGAATGATTCAAAAGAGACTTGAAAAAGCAGGACCTCGCCATCTCCGGGAGCACAAATGATGGCTGTGAGAACTGAGGAGCCCCTTCAGTCTCCATGTTGGGAATTATTTATCACTGGAGCTGTGAATAGAAGGGCCAAGCTGTGTGGTTATTATGTTCTCATCTCAAAGCCGGCCAGGGAGAGACAGCCAAGAAGCCATTGCCACCAGGACTGGCAGGTGGGGACACCAGGAGCCCACATCTTGCCAGAGAAGCAGCCCTCGCTGACCCAGTTTCAGCACAACATCGCCTGACACAGCACTGCAGTCCGCAGCTTTAATAACGTGGTGACGTACAAAGCAGTTTTGATGTAAAGTGGAGCTGGCAGAGCAGCGGAGGGAAGGCTCTGCTCCTCGCTGAGCTGCGTGGGGGATCCACTCAAGGTGACTGCAACCTTCGCAGCCCAGTCGACAGTCCAAGCCCGCTTTTGCAAACAAGAAAGGCAGTTTCTTTTCCAGGATGGCAGGTGTAGGGGTGGCAGAGAGTGAGTGGAACAAGTGCAGGACGGGTTGATGCAGCCTGTCTCTTCTCTAACACGTGTCCCTCATGGTCCTGCTCTTCCTGGTCCATGCCGCCCCTGCCTTCATCTAGGCCTCCATCTCCTGGGCTATTGCACCAGCTGCGAGGTTTTCTCAGAGCTTGTCCCTTCCGTCCACCTTGTTCACAGCTGATGGTCTTCAGAAGACGTATCAATGATCAGGTCACTTTCCATATCAAACTCCTGCATGGCTCCCCGTTCTCGTAGGAAAATTAATGTCAAACATTAATGCCCAACTGAGTCTTCTGTGCTCGGCCTGTCAGCTACATTTTCAGCTTCTTCCACTCAGTTCTGTGAATTTCTCATCACTTCTTGCCACCATCACCTCCAGTTTTCTCTTTTTTAATTTATTGACCATACATTGGATTTTTCATTTCCTAATGTTGGTCATTAGTGTTCAGTTGGATGCCTCCTGTGCTGGCAGACTCACTACCTCAAGTGACAGCTTTTTTATTTTTATTTTTTTTTAATATTGAGCAGTTGTAAAACTCTGTTTTTCCTATGAAAGACAAACTCTGTTTCATAACTTTCATTTATTGCCCTCCCTGTATCTGCTCTCTGGAGTCCCATGGAATACATTCTGTCCCAGGACTCCCTTCTGAGAAGTGAACTCAGTGAATTACATATTCTGAGCTTCTTATCTGTGCTAAAGTTCCAGGGTCCTTTACTCACTTTTCATGCACTTCAGTTTCTCCCATCTCAACTCTCTCCATCTCGTCTTTCTGTACCTTCCTTTAAGAGTCAAGATTTCCCTTAGAATCAACAGGGGAAGAGAGTTCAGCGTGCATTTAAAAATAGCAATCACAATTAGCAGCGATAACCATTGAAACTGTCCTTGGCGTATGGAAACGGATGTTCTGACCTGGGTTGTGCAGTGTGACTGCTTCTACTGTTCATTTATTTTGCATATATACGTCTATTGAGCAAGGAAGGTACGCAGAGCGAAACACAGTTCCTGTCCTCCAGTGTTTCACAGTCTGGAGGGCAGGGTGGGGGATGAAGGCAGTAACCAAGTAAGTAGTGATCACAACTAAATGTAATTAGAGCCTTGATGGGGTCTATGCCAGTGCTGAAAAGAGGTCCCAGGAGCTTCCCTGGCCATCTAGTGGGGGTTAAGACTTCAGGTTTCCAATGTAGCAGGCAACGGTTCGATCTCTGGTTGGGGGAACCAGGATCCCACATGCCAAGGGGTGTGGCCAAAAAAGGTCCCTAGCCTTGTATGGGGGGTACTGAAAAGTGGCAAAGGAGCCAGGGAAAAGCAGGGTGGAGCAACTGCTGTTTACACAGAGGCTGGGAAGATAACAGATAAGGTGAAAGGAGTGGACAAGGACATTCCAGGTGGCGTGGACAGCAAGAGGTGGGGCACAGAGATAAGGCCGCAGGAAGTCTTCAGCCACCTCGAAGGTTCTTACAATTCCTGACCAGAGTTTTGTATATGAAGAGGTTGATTCCTCAGTCTAGACTACGGTTCAAACGTAGTTCCAGAAGAGAGAGATTACTGGGGCTTGAAATTGTCAGGACAATCTCCCTGGAGACGGAAGGCCACGAGGTGGGCTTGGAAGGAAAAACACATTATGGAGAGCAGAGAGGAGGGGAGATGGATATCTATATGCAAATACGTCCGCACACATACATCTGCTTCATATGCGTTTAAACCTCAAATTGACTTTCACTTGCCTTCCACTTTGGTTTCCATGGTAACCCTGGCCACTTAGTTTTCTTTTAACCTCCTTTTCATTGTTTCAGGATGAGGTGAGCTGTGTGAGGGTTAACCAGTCAGGGGAAGACAGGAGATTTTAAAGGAATTATTTGGATTTTTTTTTAAAAGAAAATCGCCAACTTTGCAATTTAATGCAAACTATCTCTGGTATATTTGCCCTGAAGGATGCTGTAAGGAGAAACAGGAGCCAGAATCCTTTTCGTCCCCTCCTCCCTGACTTCTATTATTACCGTGCACTTACTTACTGCTAATACAGCATCTAAACTTGCAATCTTGGTAACTATGGCAATAAAATGGGTGAAATTCCCTTCCATTATGACTTGAATTGTTAGGACTTTGCAAAGAGCACGTGCTTCTGCACAGGGGAGTTGGGGGGGGAGCACTCTGGGGAAAACAGTTATTTCAACTCCCTGCGGGGAGCTGAAGACCCTCGTCCATCAGTCTACATTCACGTGGAGAATTATCACCAAACTTGTGTCAGAGGGTGCAGACATTGTACCTGAGAGGCACAGCGCACATCCAGAAATCCACAGCTTGCACCCACTCACCTGCCCACCCCATCCCCACTTCAGGGCTCGATGGCTTCATGGCACGTAGGATCCTAGTTCCCTGTAGACCCAGGAAGCCAGGGCGGCACAGAGCCGAAGAGACACGGCAGGCTAGAGGCAAGGGTGGAGGATCTAATCCAGAGATAAGCAAACTTTTCACTGTAAAGGACTGAACAGGAAATATTTTAGGCTTCGAGAGCTGTATCATCTTGGTTGCAACTCTTCAACGCTGCCTTTGCCCCTCAAAAGCAGTTACAGACACAATGCACGTGAACGGACGGACAGATGTATTCCAGTACAGTTTTATGGATGGATATAGAACAATTGCACTCATCCCACATGCTAGTAAAGTAATGCTCAAAATTCTCCAAGTCAGGCNGTAATTTTTGAAAGCTGTCTCAAATCTGCTGGGTTACAAAATAGGATATAGACAAATATATAATTCCTTACTATAGTCTGTTCTCTTCCTTAGCAAACACCTTCACACTGCCCTAAAGCAAGACCTCACCCCTAGCCTTGCAACGGAAGGCAGAAGAGTGAAAGGGTCAGGACTCAGGCTTCAGAACCATAAGGGCCCACGCTAGAATCCCAGTCAGTCGCTAGTTTGCAGGGTAGCACCAGGCAAGTTAATCGGCCTCTCGGATTTAGTGTTTCTCTTTATGTTACCTGGAGGTGACAATGTATTCTTCATAGAGTAGTTATGATGATTTAAGTTAAATAATGTGCACAAAGTGCTTANCGGAAGGCAGAAGAGTGAAAGGGTCAGGACTCAGGCTTCAGAACCATAAGGGCCCACGCTAGAATCCCAGTCAGTCGCTAGTTTGCAGGGTAGCACCAGGCAAGTTAATCGGCCTCTCGGATTTAGTGTTTCTCTTTATGTTACCTGGAGGTGACAATGTATTCTTCATAGAGTAGTTATGATGATTTAAGTTAAATAATGTGCACAAAGTGCTTAATGCGGTTCCTAGCAGTCTAAGAACACTTGGTGAGTGTTCCGTAAATGATGAGATGTAATTATAATAATGTATTGAAGAAGACATGAGTCACTGCAGAGTATAGCAGAGGTTTGGCAAGTCAGTTTATTTGCTTCAATCCCTTGTATCTTCTCTCATCCTTCCCATGAAGCCCCCCACCCCCAGCCTAGCTTATCTCCAACTATCACGAAATATCAAAATTCAGTCTCTGATTTGCTAAGAGTGCATCACTAACTCCCCCAGGGATAGTGCCTGGTTGAAATCCCCCTAGTTTCATTTGCTAGAAGAGAAACTTTAATTTGGTGCACATGGAAAAAAAGGCAATTTGGTACACTTCATCAGTTTCTTGCCATCTCAATTGCTCAATCTGTGCAGAGAAGAAGAGGTAAAGACATGGGGAGCAAGCGATAGCATGTGTAAGATTTTACGGGGCCCAAATGCATGCTTATCCCTTGCCAATCCCGGCAGAAACCATGGCCCCTCTATTTGCACCACCACTGCCTGCTATGTGCAGCTCCCACTGTCTACCTGGAGCACTGTCTCAGTCTCTTGGGATCCTAGGGGGCGACACAAAGTGGGCCCATTTTGTGGCTTCCTCATTGGTTGTTTTGGGTGAATTCTACAAAGCTGCTGAGGTGGCCTCAGGCTTTCTTATCAGTCTGGAGTATGTTTATTTCTCAAAATCATTTATCAAACATATATTGAGGATCTGTTCTGTATGGGATGTGTCACAAGCAACATCTCACTCATTAATAATGTGTATCTTCTATCCCAAGTGAGATGAGTCTCTTACAATCCCTATAAATGCCTTGGCTACCTATGGGAACTTGCCTTTGCTTGTTAACTTCCCCTAGCTTGAAATGCCTTCTGTTCTTCCCCTAGACCAAAACCAAGACTTATCATTTTAGTTCAGGTTGAGCTGGCAGTTAGAAAATAACACCTGTTTATTCTCCCATTCATTCTTCCTTTTAGTGAGTATTTGTTAAACATTTTCTATGTTTCAGGCACAGTGTTCAATGCTGGATATAGACAAGTCTATGAAGAATTGTTCCAGGCCTTGAGAGCTTATGTTCTACTAGGTGAGACAGACATTAATACATAAAACTGACATAAAATACTAAAATATTTATTATTTATGGAGCATATGCTATGTATCAGATTCATTATAAATTCTTTGTTACATAATCCTCAAAAGAATTTGAAAAGTAAATATGATCATTCTCTTTTTATACAAAGAATTTGTATTTTATAGAAGTTCTCTTATTTCCCAATGTTTATCAGTTGCAGTGGCAACACTGGAATTAGAGACCAGGTCTGTATGTTTTTAAAACTTACGCTTTTCCCACCGTGATACTTTATTCACTGTAGCGCTGTTAAATATATCGTCTACTCCGGTGACAATCACTTAACTTAGAGGATCTTTGTGAGATGTGAGAACCCAGACACACACAAAGAATTCATAAACACTGCCTGGAGTTTTGGGATATATAAGAGGCATGGATGAAACACCATCATCCAATGGTAG
Source organism: Raphicerus campestris (assembly GCA_006410735.1). NCBI lineage: Eukaryota > Metazoa > Chordata > Mammalia > Artiodactyla > Bovidae > Raphicerus > Raphicerus campestris. Next base: position 153,644 of record SJYW01033372.1, read on the forward strand.
GGGAAAGTCAGCGTTGTGGATGGATGGCCTAGGGTCAGGTGCAGACGTCAGGGGCAGGTAGGAGTGGGCACCAGGCTCAGAGGATGTGCCCAGTGCCTGGCTAAATCTTCGTAAGAATGAAGTGGGCGTAAACCACAGAGGTTGCTAGCAGTTCTGGAAGAACTCCTGTGGGCAGTGTCCACTAGTCATAAGAGCCCTTTCTAAATTCAGTGTTCTACCTCCTACCTCCCTCTGTCTTTGCCACACCCTTCTCTTAGCTCTTTGTTACTCTGCAAGGTGCTATGCTCTCGAGCTTACATCTGCCAACATAAGATATGCTGGGTGAGTCTCCTGAGCTACTAGTGTTTTCTTGGGAAAAAAGCATCAGGTGGCACCAGTGGTAAAGAATCCACCTGCCAATGCAAGAGGCACAAGAGACACGGGTTCGGTCCCCTGGGTTGGGAGGATCTCCTGGAGGAGAAAATGGGAACCTGCTCCAGTATTCTTCCCTGGAAAAAAATCCATGGCCAGAGGAGCCTTGTGGGCTACTGTCCATAAGGTCACGAGTCGGACACCACTGAGAGCCGGAGCACACAGGAAAACCCAGTGGGCTCGGTCACCGTCATCTTACTCTGTGACTTTGGGCAAGTCACTGTTTTCTCTTGCTTCTGAGTCTCCTTTTCCTCATTTAAAAATGTTTGCATATAAATAAAACAGGAGAAACACAGTGACTGCTAACAGCAGCTGACTGTGGGGTGAGCACTTGGAGGGCTGGGGGGATAAAGAATTACTTCCTTCTTCATTGCATTTTAAATAGATTGCATTTTAGCATATCCTCATGTATATGTATCATACATGTGTGTGTGTGTGTGTGTGTGTGTGCGCGTGCGCGTGCACGCTCGCAGGTAGAGAGACTTTAGATCTGATTACAGTTATCATCTATTATGTTCTAGACACTTACTCTAGTATAAGTGTGTAAGTGTTGACTTATCAATCAAAGGATTTCCTTTCCTAGTGAACAGTGGCTCTTAGAGGGCAAGAATGAAGAATTGGTCCCTTGTCTAGGATTTGTCCCTAGAGCCTTTCATGCAATCTGGAACATGGTAAGTGTTAAATGTTTATAAAATGCTTTACTTTTTAAAAATACATAAATTTGCTTTTATTTCTTTTGTCTTAGGAGACATATCCAAAATATACTACTATAATATATGTCAGAAAGTGTTCTATGACATATATCCTCCTTTAGAAGTTTTATGATTTTAGGTTTTACATTTAGTGCTTAATCCATTTTGCATAATGTGAGGAAATGTTCTAATCTCACTGTTTTACATGTAGCTTTTCAGTTTTCATAGTATTGCTTTTTGAAGAGTCTGTCTTTTCTCCACTATGTATTCTTGACTCCTTTGTCATGGATTAATTGACCATAGGTGCCTGAATTTATTTCTGGGCCCTCTATTTTGTTCCATTTGTCTATATGTCTATTTTTTTGCAATTGCCATGCTGTTTTGATTACTGTGGCTTTGTAATATACTTGCAGTCTGAGATGGTGATACCTCCAGCTTTGTTCTTTGTTGCTCTCAATATTGCTTTGGCAGTTGGGGTTTTATATGATTCCATGTAAATTTTAGATTATTTATTCCTGTTCTGTGAAAAATGCTATGGGTATTTTGATAGGCAAAAGAGATAAAAGCAAAATTAAACAAATGAGACCTAATTAAGCTTAAAAGACTTTGCACAGCACAGGGAGTCATCTTTAAAAATGAAAAGACAATCTATAGAATAGGAGAAAATATTTGCAAATGATTTGACCAGCAAGGGATTAATATCCAAAATACATAAACAGATACATAAACAGCTCATATGACTCAGAATTTAAAAAAATTAAAAAATGAGCAAAAGAACTTAACAGACATTTTTCAAAGAAGACATTTTTATGACCAACAGGCACACAAAAAGGTGCTCAACATCGCTAATTATCAGAGAAATGCATATCAAAACCATAATTAGATATCACCTCATACCTATCAGAATAGGTATCACCAAAAAGTCAACAAATCACAGATGTTGGCAAGGAGGTGGAGAAAATTAAACCCTCCTATACTCTCATGAGGAATGTACATTGATGCAGTTATCATGGAAAATAGTATGGAAGTTCACAAAAAATCTAAAAATAAAACTAGCATATGATCCAGCAAACCCACTCTTGTCTATATACCTAGAAAGAAAAGCACTAATTGTAAAAGATCCATGCACTCCAGTGTTTCTAGCAGCACTGTTTACAAGAGCCAGATATGGATGTCCATCAACAGAGGAGTGGAGAGAGGACAGAGGACACAACAGAGTGTTCAGTTCAGTTCAGTTGCTCAGTCGTATCCGACTCTTTGCGACCCCATGAACCGCAGTACGCCAGGCTTCCCTGTCCATCACCAGCTCCTGGAGTCCACCCAAACCCATGTCAATCGAGCCAGTGATGCCATCCAACCATCTCACCCTCTGTCGTCCTTCTGCCCTCAATCTTTCCCAGCATCAGGGTCTTTTCCAATGAGTCAGCTCTTCACATGAGGTGGCCAAAGTATTGGAGTTTCAGATTCAACAGGAGAATATTACTTAGCCATAAAAAGGATGCTATTCTGCCATTTTCAGCAACATGAATGGAACTAGAGAATATCATGCTTAGTGAGATAGGTCAGACAGAGAAATACAAATACTGTATGATGTTATTTATGTGCAAGATCTAAAAAAAGTGAATGAATGTGTGTAGCACAGCAGAAACAGACACAGATACAAAACGTGAACTAGCGGCTACCAGTGGGGGGAGGGACGAGGCAAGATAGGGGTGCCAGGCTAAGAGGCACAACTAGTATCTCTAAAATAGACAAGCAGCAAGGATACATTGTATCACATAGGGATTCACAGTCATTACCCTGCAGTAACTTGTAATGGGTTATAATCTGAGAAACTGAATAACTACGTCATGCAGCTGAGAATAATATCACACTCTAAGTCAACTATACATCAGTCTTAAAAAAGATAATCATGAATAAATGCATAAATCTGCAGAATAAAGTACTAGATTAGGAAAAAGTCTTTGGAAGCGGCTTCCGGAGCTTGGGAGTTGTGCCTCAGGGGCTTCTTTGGAGGCTCAGGGCTGAGGAGTCCGCCTGCAAACGTTATAGCAGACATGGCTTCCATCCCTCACCCAGGAAGACCCTGCGTGCTGCAAAGCACTGAGCCCATGCACCACAGCTCTTGAACCTGTGCTCTGGAGCCCAGAAGCTGCACTTGCTCAGCCCGTACATTGCAGCTCCCGAAGCCTGAGCACCCTAGAGTCTGTGCTCCACAAGAAAAGCCACCGCAATGGGAAGCCTGAGCACTGCAACCGGGGTGTAGACCCGGCTCACTACACCTGGAGGAAAGCCCCTGCCACAGCAAAGTGCCAGCAAGCTANCAACACAATGAACATTGGTTTGGGTAAACTCTGGAAGTTGGTGATGGACAGGAAGGCCTGGCATGCTGTGGTTCATGGGGCTGCAAAGAGTTGGACATGACTGAGCAACTGAACCGAACTGAACTGAAATAATATTCATTCTTCCAGCCCTGCCTCTAGTTAAATATCACTTCTACCAGGAAATCTTCTATTATCCTCCCAGATGGAATTATTTAATCTTGTCTCAATACTTCATTGAAGAGTTGAAAAAATAATTCTTATATTTGCTTTAAGGCTATCTACCAACTAGACTGAAGGGTCTAAGAGGTAGGTACCAGGCTTGTTCAGTTTCTCAGTATATCCCTAGTCCCTTCCTCTGTGACTGACATGTAATAAACTCTTAGTGCATGCCTGTTGACTATACTATCATCTTTTCCTGGATGATAAACTTTATCACTGTATTTCCTCCAGATAATTGGTATGCTTAAAAAAATATATTAGACATCATAAAAACAATTGTGTTTTCCTTTTTGCTTGAGCAGAGAGGATGATCAAGCTGAATTTACTGCTTAAATTTAATAACCTTTACACACTAGATACTGCATATCTAGTTCCAGTATTTTTTACTTTGGTTTGGTCCTTCTGTTTTGCTTGATTTTGTGCTTTTCGATTTCATGGCTGTAATTTTTGAAAGCTGTCTCAAATCTGCTGGGTTACAAAATAGGATATAGACAAATATATAATTCCTTACTATAGTCTGTTCTCTTCCTTAGCAAACACCTTCACACTGCCCTAAAGCAAGACCTCACCCCTAGCCTTGCAACGGAAGGCAGAAGAGTGAAAGGGTCAGGACTCAGGCTTCAGAACCATAAGGGCCCACGCTAGAATCCCAGTCAGTCGCTAGTTTGCAGGGTAGCACCAGGCAAGTTAATCGGCCTCTCGGATTTAGTGTTTCTCTTTATGTTACCTGGAGGTGACAATGTATTCTTCATAGAGTAGTTATGATGATTTAAGTTAAATAATGTGCACAAAGTGCTTAATGCGGTTCCTAGCAGTCTAAGAACACTTGGTGAGTGTTCCGTAAATGATGAGATGTAATTATAATAATGTATTGAAGAAGACATGAGTCACTGCAGAGTATAGCAGAGGTTTGGCAAGTCAGTTTATTTGCTTCAATCCCTTGTATCTTCTCTCATCCTTCCCATGAAGCCCCCCACCCCCAGCCTAGCTTATCTCCAACTATCACGAAATATCAAAATTCAGTCTCTGATTTGCTAAGAGTGCATCACTAACTCCCCCAGGGATAGTGCCTGGTTGAAATCCCCCTAGTTTCATTTGCTAGAAGAGAAACTTTAATTTGGTGCACATGGAAAAAAAGGCAATTTGGTACACTTCATCAGTTTCTTGCCATCTCAATTGCTCAATCTGTGCAGAGAAGAAGAGGTAAAGACATGGGGAGCAAGCGATAGCATGTGTAAGATTTTACGGGGCCCAAATGCATGCTTATCCCTTGCCAATCCCGGCAGAAACCATGGCCCCTCTATTTGCACCACCACTGCCTGCTATGTGCAGCTCCCACTGTCTACCTGGAGCACTGTCTCAGTCTCTTGGGATCCTAGGGGGCGACACAAAGTGGGCCCATTTTGTGGCTTCCTCATTGGTTGTTTTGGGTGAATTCTACAAAGCTGCTGAGGTGGCCTCAGGCTTTCTTATCAGTCTGGAGTATGTTTATTTCTCAAAATCATTTATCAAACATATATTGAGGATCTGTTCTGTATGGGATGTGTCACAAGCAACATCTCACTCATTAATAATGTGTATCTTCTATCCCAAGTGAGATGAGTCTCTTACAATCCCTATAAATGCCTTGGCTACCTATGGGAACTTGCCTTTGCTTGTTAACTTCCCCTAGCTTGAAATGCCTTCTGTTCTTCCCCTAGACCAAAACCAAGACTTATCATTTTAGTTCAGGTTGAGCTGGCAGTTAGAAAATAACACCTGTTTATTCTCCCATTCATTCTTCCTTTTAGTGAGTATTTGTTAAACATTTTCTATGTTTCAGGCACAGTGTTCAATGCTGGATATAGACAAGTCTATGAAGAATTGTTCCAGGCCTTGAGAGCTTATGTTCTACTAGGTGAGACAGACATTAATACATAAAACTGACATAAAATACTAAAATATTTATTATTTATGGAGCATATGCTATGTATCAGATTCATTATAAATTCTTTGTTACATAATCCTCAAAAGAATTTGAAAAGTAAATATGATCATTCTCTTTTTATACAAAGAATTTGTATTTTATAGAAGTTCTGTTATTTCCCAATGTTTATCAGTTGCAGTGGCAACACTGGAATTAGAGACCAGGTCTGTATGTTTTTAAAACTTACGCTTTTCCCACCGTGATACTTTATTCACTGTAGCGCTGTTAAATATATCGTCTACTCCGGTGACAATCACTTAACTTAGAGGATCTTTGTGAGATGTGAGAATCCAGACACACACAAAGAATTCATAAACACTGCCTGGAGTTTTGGGATATATAAGAGGCATGGATGAAACACCATCATCCAATGGTGGGGGAAAGTCAGCGTTGTGGATGGATGGCCTAGGGTCAGGTGCAGACGTCAGGGGCAGGTAGGAGTGGGCACCAGGCTCAGAGGATGTGCCCAGTGCCTGGCTAAATCTTCGTAAGAAGGAAGTGGGCGTAAACCACAGAGGTTGCTAGCAGTTCTGGAAGAACTCCTGTGGGCAGTGTCCACTAGTCATAAGAGCCCTTTCTAAATTCAGTGTTCTACCTCCTACCTCCCTCTGTCTTTGCCACACCCTTCTCTTAGCTCTTTGTTACTCTGCAAGGTGCTATGCTCTCGAGCTTACATCTGCCAACATAAGATATGCTGGGTGAGTCTCCTGAGCTACTAGTGTTTTCTTGGGAAAAAAGCATCAGGTGGCACCAGTGGTAAAGAATCCACCTGCCAACGCAAGAGGCACAAGAGACACGGGTTCGGTCCCCTGGGTTGGGAGGATCTCCTGGAGGAGAAAATGGGAACCTGCTCCAGTATTCTTCCCTGGAAAAAAATCCATGGCCAGAGGAGCCTTGTGGGCTACTGTCCATAAGGTCACGAGTCGGACACCACTGAGAGCCGGAGCACACAGGAAAACCCAGTGGGCTCGGTCACCGTCATCTTACTCTGTGACTTTGGGCAAGTCACTGTTTTCTCTTGCTTCTGAGTCTCCTTTTCCTCATTTAAAAATGTTTGCATATAAATAAAACAGGAGAAACACAGTGACTGCTAACAGCAGCTGACTGTGGGGTGAGCACTTGGAGGGCTGGGGGGATAAAGAATTACTTCCTTCTTCATTGCATTTTAAATAGATTGCATTTTAGCATATCCTCATGTATATGTATCATACATGTGTGTGTGTGTGTGTGTGTGTGTGTGTGTGCGTGCGCGTGCACGCTCGCAGGTAGAGAGACTTTAGATCTGATTACAGTTATCATCTATTATGTTCTAGACACTTACTCTAGTATAAGTGTGTAAGTGTTGACTTATCAATCAAAGGATTTCCTTTCCTAGTGAACAGTGGCTCTTAGAGGGCAAGAATGAAGAATTGGTCCCTTGTCTAGGATTTGTCCCTAGAGCCTTTCATGCAATCTGGAACATGGTAAGTGTTAAATGTTTATAAAATGCTTTACTTTTTAAAAATACATAAATTTGCTTTTATTTCTTTTGTCTTAGGAGACATATCCAAAATATACTACTATAATATATGTCAGAAAGTGTTCTATGACATATATCCTCCTTTAGAAGTTTTATGATTTTAGGTTTTACATTTAGTGCTTAATCCATTTTGCATAATGTGAGGAAATGTTCTAATCTCACTGTTTTACATGTAGCTTTTCAGTTTTCATAGTATTGCTTTTTGAAGAGTCTGTCTTTTCTCCACTATGTATTCTTGACTCCTTTGTCATGGATTAATTGACCATAGGTGCCTGAATTTATTTCTGGGCCCTCTATTTTGTTCCATTTGTCTATATGTCTATTTTTTTGCAATTGCCATGCTGTTTTGATTACTGTGGCTTTGTAATATACTTGCAGTCTGAGATGGTGATACCTCCAGCTTTGTTCTTTGTTGCTCTCAATATTGCTTTGGCAGTTGGGGTTTTATATGATTCCATGTAAATTTTAGATTATTTATTCCTGTTCTGTGAAAAATGCTATGGGTATTTTGATAGGCACAAGAGATAAAAGCAAAATTAAACAAATGAGACCTAATTAAGCTTAAAAGACTTTGCACAGCACAGGGAGTCATCTTTAAAAATGAAAAGACAATCTATAGAATAGGAGAAAATATTTGCAAATGATTTGACCAGCAAGGGATTAATATCCAAAATACATAAACAGATACATAAACAGCTCATATGACTCAGAATTTAAAAAAATTAAAAAATGAGCAAAAGAACTTAACAGACATTTTTCAAAGAAGACATTTTTATGACCAACAGGCACACAAAAAGGTGCTCAACATCGCTAATTATCAGAGAAATGCATATCAAAACCATAATTAGATATCACCTCATACCTATCAGAATAGGTATCACCAAAAAGTCAACAAATCACAGATGTTGGCAAGGAGGTGGAGAAAATTAAACCCTCCTATACTCTCATGAGGAATGTACCTTGATGCAGTTATCATGGAAAATAGTATGGAAGTTCACAAAAAATCTAAAAATAAAACTAGCATATGATCCAGCAAACCCACTCTTGTCTATATACCTAGAAAGAAAAGCACTAATTGTAAAAGATCCATGCACTCCAGTGTTTCTAGCAGCACTGTTTACAAGAGCCAGATATGGATGTCCATCAACAGAGGAGTGGAGAGAGGACAGAGGACACAACAGAGTGTTCAGTTCAGTTCAGTTGCTCAGTCGTATCCGACTCTTTGCGACCCCATGAACCGCAGTACGCCAGGCTTCCCTGTCCATCACCAGCTCCTGGAGTCCACCCAAACCCATGTCCATCGAGCCAGTGATGCCATCCAACTATCTCACCCTCTGTCATCCTTCTGCCCTCAATCTTTCCCAGCATCAGGGTCTTTTCCAATGAGTCAGCTCTTCACATGAGGTGGCCAAAGTATTGGAGTTTCAGATTCAACAGGAGACTATTACTTAGCCATAAAAAGGATGCTATTCTGCCATTTTCAGCAACATGAATGGAACTAGAGAATATCATGCTTAGTGAGATAGGTCAGACAGAGAAATACAAATACTGTATGATGTTATTTATGTGCAAGATCTAAAAAAAGTGAATGAATGTGTGTAGCACAGCAGAAACAGACACAGATACAAAACGTGAACTAGCGGCTACCAGTGGGGGGAGGGACGAGGCAAGATAGGGGTGCCAGGCTAAGAGGCACAACTAGTATCTCTAAAATAGACAAGCAGCAAGGATACATTGTATCACACAGGGATTCACAGTCATTACCCTGCAGTAACTTGTAATGCGTTATAATCTGAGAAACTGAATAACTACGTCATGCACCTGACAATAATATAACACTCTAAGTCAACTATACATCAGTCTTAAAAAAGATAATCATGAATAAATACATAAATCTGCAGAATAAAGTATTAGATTAGGAAAAAGTCTTTGGAAGTGGCTTCCGGAGCTTGGGAGTTGTGCCTCAGGGGCTTCTTTGGAGGCTCAGGACTGAGGAGTCCGCCTGCAAATGTTATAGCAGACATGGCTTCCATCCCTCACCCAGGAAGACCCTGCGTGCTGCAAAGCACTGAGCCCAGGCACCACAGCTCTTGAACCTGTGCTCTGGAGCCCAGAAGCTGCACCTGCTCAGCCCGTACATTGCAGCTCCCGAAGCCTGAGCACCCTAGAGTCTGTGCTCCACAACAAGAAAAGCCACCGCAATGGGAAGCCTGAGCACTGCAACCGGGGTGTAGACCTGGCTCGCTACACCTGGAGGAAAGCCCCTGCCACAGCAAAGTGCCAGCAAGCTAAGTAAAGAAATAAACTTATATATATATATATATATGAAAAGATGCACCCCAAGGGGCTTTGCATCCTTAGAAAGAAGTGTGTATCTCTGACCATCATGCTCCCTAGTGTAGGATATTAGGGGCTGTGTGGCCTGGGAGGTCAGAGTCAGCACTGTGAACCAGGGGCCAGTTATGGTCTGTTTGGATCCTGGGTAGAGATAATTTTCTCTAGGTTTTCTGAACTTGCAATAGGTCAGGGCTTCTGGGTGTTTGTACGATTAAGGCAAAACGCAGAGGTGGATCTTCTTCCTGCATAAAGCAAGAAGCAGGTGCGGAAGGTGAAGACATCAAGGAAGGTCATACACACCAAGTCTTCCCTTCGGGCACAATGCAAGGGTTTTCACTGTGGCGGGCGCCTTCCTCCTAGGAGCCAGGCTGTCCGCTTCTAGACCTTTTTCCCTGTGACATCTGCTCGAGCAGCCAGGAGCCAGGTCGCAAGCTTCCCTTCTTCGTTTTCTTCTGTGCAGTGAGGTCCAGAGGCAATGATGAAGAGAACACGGGTGAGAGAATGTCGCGTGTGCAGAGCTTAAGTGCTGTTTTCAGGGCTCGGGAAAACGAGATTCTGTCTGAGCAATTTGCTGGCAGTTTTGCAACCCATCCCCCTGAATTAGGGAGCGACTGAAGTCATTAGACTCTAATCAAAAGCAGCTAATCAGGAGCCAGTGGGAGCTCTACCAATTAATCGCGGCTGGAACCCAGTGAGCTCAAGGACCCAAGGCTGGATGAATAAAAGTAATGCAATTAAATATCAGTGCCATGCGATGCTGCACAACTTCAAGAATGTGTTATGGGCAACTCAGCCTTTCCTGCCATATGACAAATAGAGGATGGGTTGGGGAGACACTTTGGAGCTTGCCTGGAGCTTTTCAGAGGTAGAGATGTCTGTAAGCAAAAAGTGGGAGAATGTGAAAAAGAAGATGGACATGGATTTTTGTAGATGTTACAACAATAATATGGCAAATATAACATAGCAGTATGACTTGATGATTATTCAGTTCAGTTGCTCAGTCGTGTCCGACTCTTGAATTGCAGCACTCCAGGCCTTCCTGTCCATCACCATCTCCTG
>SJYW01033372.1:165810-199276 GCA_006410735.1 Raphicerus campestris
CCCCCCAAAATAAAATCTGACACTGTTTCCACTGTTTCTTCATCTATTTCCCATGAAGTGATGGGACCAGATACCATGATCTTTGTTTTCTGAATGTTGAGCTTTAAGCCAACTTTTTCACTCTACTCTTTTCACTTTCATCAAGAGGCTTTTTAGCTCCTCTTCACTTTCTGCCATAATGGTGGTGTCATCTGCATATCTGAAGTTATTGATATTTCTCCCGGCAATCTTGATTCCAGCTTTTGCTTCTTCCAGTCCAGCATTTCTCATGATGTACTTTGCATAGAAGTTAAATAAGCAGGGTGACAATATACAGCCTTGACGTACTCCTTTTCCTATTTGGAACCAGTCTGCTATTCCATGTCCAGTAATATAGTGATAATTTCTCTTCCATAGCGTTTAAATAATTTACACCCAGGTCCTTTGTTGAGGTGTCCTTCTCTCCATCTAAACTATGAAGATTGGGGTTGTTTCAGATATGCCTCTTGTTCCACACCCAGAATAGCATGTGGCACACTGTAGCTGATAAACAATTATAGGCTTATTTCATTAATTCAGGGCAGAGCAAGGATTTGAACTGAGATTTTTCAATTCCAAATTTTGCATCCCTTTTTCTATGCCACTCAGAGAGAGGCGTTCATTGTCTTTATCTCATCAAAGTAAGTATTTATCTCATCAAAGTAAGTATTGCTAACTGTTAGTATGCTGTAGTCCACCCCCACTTAAAGTGGGGAAAGTGTTGATGTACGTTAAGAAGTTGAGGGCGTCTGTGCATTCAGGTTAAGTGTCTGTTGTGTACATTTTAGAATGGTTGACTATCTTTGTGTGTATTTGTGTAGAGAAGAGGAATTCAGTGTGTCAGTACATGTCTGTACATATGTTTTTTTGGGGTGTGTACTGTGTAAGTTGGAAATTGAAGACAACTGTAAAACTTGCCCTATCTCAAATAGGTCCTATTTATACAGAACACTGCAGGAAGAAACAGCAAGCCACTCCAGTATTCTTGCCTGGAGAATCCCATGGACAGAGGAGCCTGGCGCGTTACAGTCCACAGGGTCACAGAGAGTCGGACATGACTGCGTGACTTTCAGTAATATAGGACATATTTGAAAATGAAGTGCGTGTGTTTGATTGATGATTACATCTGCAAAACAGGTGAGACCCATGGCTGACCCAGGAAATCCAGAATATTTTAACACCCATATGTGTGTATATGTCGTGTGTTTCTGAATGGACATTTGTGTGTATTTAATTTTGTGTGTATTGGTGTCAAGAATTCAAAAGAATAACAGAGCTGTAGAAGTTGTTAGATTAGTCAAGTCTTTCTCAGTTTGTAGGTGTATAATAGAGGCATTAATAAAATTAACAAGTAAGAGCAGGTCAGCTACAAAAAGATGTGTTTTTCTTCTTTTTTTTAAAGCAAATCAATGAGCTGAGAAAAGAAGACATACATATTTTATGGTGACAAAAACCCATATGGTTAAAAAAAAAGTGAGCACAGACAGTGAGAAGAAATGTGAACTACACCGTGCTGCAGAGAGTCTTTCATGTACAACATCCACTTTTCTGTGTCCTCTTTATGCCTCCTGCCTTGTTCCCCATGAGTAACTCCAGCCTGTGATGGCCAAGATAGCTGAGACCTTTTATCCTCTCACCGCCACAGTTTGGGAAAATAGCTCAGCGTGACCTCCGTCATGTAAGAGACCGAAAGAGGCAGCTGGAGGGANCCCCCCAAAATAAAATCTGACACTGTTTCCACTGTTTCTTCATCTATTTCCCATGAAGTGATGGGACCAGATACCATGATCTTTGTTTTCTGAATGTTGAGCTTTAAGCCAACTTTTTCACTCTACTCTTTTCACTTTCATCAAGAGGCTTTTTAGCTCCTCTTCACTTTCTGCCATAATGGTGGTGTCATCTGCATATCTGAAGTTATTGATATTTCTCCCGGCAATCTTGATTCCAGCTTTTGCTTCTTCCAGTCCAGCATTTCTCATGATGTACTTTGCATAGAAGTTAAATAAGCAGGGTGACAATATACAGCCTTGACGTACTCCTTTTCCTATTTGGAACCAGTCTGCTATTCCATGTCCAGTAATATAGTGATAATTTCTCTTCCATAGCGTTTAAATAATTTACACCCAGGTCCTTTGTTGAGGTGTCCTTCTCTCCATCTAAACTATGAAGATTGGGGTTGTTTCAGATATGCCTCTTGTTCCACACCCAGAATAGCATGTGGCACACTGTAGCTGATAAACAATTATAGGCTTATTTCATTAATTCAGGGCAGAGCAAGGATTTGAACTGAGATTTTTCAATTCCAAATTTTGCATCCCTTTTTCTATGCCACTCAGAGAGAGGCGTTCATTGTCTTTATCTCATCAAAGTAAGTATTTATCTCATCAAAGTAAGTATTGCTAACTGTTAGTATGCTGTAGTCCACCCCCACTTAAAGTGGGGAAAGTGTTGATGTACGTTAAGAAGTTGAGGGCGTCTGTGCATTCAGGTTAAGTGTCTGTTGTGTACATTTTAGAATGGTTGACTATCTTTGTGTGTATTTGTGTAGAGAAGAGGAATTCAGTGTGTCAGTACATGTCTGTACATATGTTTTTTTGGGGTGTGTACTGTGTAAGTTGGAAATTGAAGACAACTGTAAAACTTGCCCTATCTCAAATAGGTCCTATTTATACAGAACACTGCAGGAAGAAACAGCAAGCCACTCCAGTATTCTTGCCTGGAGAATCCCATGGACAGAGGAGCCTGGCGCGTTACAGTCCACAGGGTCACAGAGAGTCGGACATGACTGCGTGACTTTCAGTAATATAGGACATATTTGAAAATGAAGTGCGTGTGTTTGATTGATGATTACATCTGCAAAACAGGTGAGACCCATGGCTGACCCAGGAAATCCAGAATATTTTAACACCCATATGTGTGTATATGTCGTGTGTTTCTGAATGGACATTTGTGTGTATTTAATTTTGTGTGTATTGGTGTCAAGAATTCAAAAGAATAACAGAGCTGTAGAAGTTGTTAGATTAGTCAAGTCTTTCTCAGTTTGTAGGTGTATAATAGAGGCATTAATAAAATTAACAAGTAAGAGCAGGTCAGCTACAAAAAGATGTGTTTTTCTTCTTTTTTTTAAAGCAAATCAATGAGCTGAGAAAAGAAGACATACATATTTTATGGTGACAAAAACCCATATGGTTAAAAAAAAAGTGAGCACAGACAGTGAGAAGAAATGTGAACTACACCGTGCTGCAGAGAGTCTTTCATGTACAACATCCACTTTTCTGTGTCCTCTTTATGCCTCCTGCCTTGTTCCCCATGAGTAACTCCAGCCTGTGATGGCCAAGATAGCTGAGACCTTTTATCCTCTCACCACCACAGTTTGGAAAAATAGCTCAGCGTGACCTCCGTCATGTAAGAGACCGAAAGAGGCAGCTGGAGGGAGTTGGCTGCTTCATTTCAGGTGATTCAGGAAAGAAATGCCAAGGATGCTCTTGGCATCCTCACTCCTTTTCAGAGAGTGCTGCCCCTGAGTCCGTGGTTGATACGCGCACCCCCTGGGGTTTGGAATCCACTTGCTTAGTTCTCACTGGCTTTGCTGGGTGTCCCGCAGAGGCTGGAGTAGTGTTCTTCCTCCTGCTCTTCCACTCTGGTGCTGTAGTTTCTCAGCAGCTCCATGCCCCCTAATCATCCCTTTTTCCTGCACACTCTATACGTTCATAGCGGTGGGGCATCTCTGACTGTTTCTAACTGTTACAGTACTGCTGGTAGTACTGGCCATATGGTAGGCCGTTGGAAGGTGGAGTTTAATCATTTCCCTTTGAGTCTGGACTGGCCTCAGTGAATTATTTGAACGGCGAATGTGTCCCAGGTGGCTTTCAGCAACTTCTGAGGCTGTCTCATAAGGTTTCTGCTCAGACCCCTCTCCTCTCTGGGAAACAAGCTGCAAGCCCGTGAGATGCTCACATCCTTGTAGAGACCACTCTGGTTCACCTTGTCTTTGTAGGCACTCTGGTCTACAGCCTGAGCTAGCTGCTGGCTGACAACTGGCATCCTTTCCTACAGAAAATGCCACCCCAGCCCAGGTGCCAGACAAGCGAGTGAAGAGGCCATCCTGTGCGTGGATGTGCCAGTCAGTGTCACGTAGACAATTTGCCCAGGTGAGCTCTTCCTGAGAAAACTGATGCTCAGAGTAAGGCGGTTGACAGTATTAAGTTTCTTACATAGCGATTGATAACTGGAACGGCAGTGTTAGAAACAGCTATGATATACTGAGCCACTGCTGTTTGTCAGTGGCCATCCCTAGGCATTTATATACATTATTTCACTGTATCTTCACAACAATCTCAGGACTTTGGAGCTTCTATTATTCTCAGTCTCCATATGAGCAAGCTGCGGTGAAGAAACTGTCTTAGATCGTACAGCTCCTAATTAGCAGAGATGCCTCATACTAGGTTCTTTTTTCTCAGTTGTGTTCAACTCTTTGTGACCTCATGGACTGCAAGCATTCCAGGCCTTCCTGTCCTTCACCATCTCCTGGAGTTTGCTCAGACTCACGTCCATAGAGTCTGTGATGCCATCCACCATCTCGTCCTTTTCTTAACTACCTCCCTCCTTTATAGCCCTGTCAATGTGTAGGGACCCTTTTTTTCTTTTTTTGCTTGAAATAAACTTCTCAGTCACACCACTTCAACTGGTAAATTCCTTCTGATCCTTTATGGTCTAGCTCTATAAGCATATCTTTCATACTCAAATCCATGTAGATTTCCTATGGCAGGTACAGAAGGACTACTGGTACTAATGGAATGAAAACAGACAAATTACTAAATCTCCCCAAGGTTCACTTTTCTCCTCTGTAAAATCAGCCACAATGACTTCCTTATGTTTGTTGTGAAGATTAAATGGGGTGAGCGATGCTGAAACGGGTCCTATATGGAGGATCAGGACACACACACTGAGCGTGATTAAAGCGGCGCTGCAGGCAGAGCCCGCACACCGGAGCCGGCTACCTTTCCCTGCGCCTGTCGCTACCAGACAGTTGCCTGGGCACCACTTGTGTCCTCGAGGAGTTCACTGTTCAGTGGAATGGAAAACAAGCAAAAGAACCAGTATGTAAATGAGGGTCATAACAGGAGGTTCGGGGCCACTGGGCATTTGTACCTCAGAAAGGGGCCCTTAGTGGCTTTGGGATAACAGGTTGTGAAGGATTCCTTGGCCCTGAAATGAGTCCTGCAGGATGCGAAGGAAAACCGGGTATCCCAGATAAGAAGGAGCTTGAGCAAAGGTGCACAGGCATCCTACAGTAGGAATTATGGGAAGATCTCCAAGTGACCTGGTTCCTCAAAGGCAGAGCAGGATTCAGGTGAAGGTGGCCTGAGGCAGAGAGGCAGGAGAGCCAATTAGAGAGAACACTGACTTTTAAGCTGAAGACTCTATGCTCAGGTCAATGAGAAGCTGTCAAAAGAGTTTAGAACCATGAGTCAGATGAACTGATCTACGTTGTAGAATAATTGCCTGGAGGACTGTTTTGGAAGGGGCAGAACAGGAGGCAGAGAGATGGACCTAGAGGATTTTGTAATATTCTTTAAAAAAAAAAAAGGTGCCGAGAGTGTGACCCATAGGCAAGGCAGTGGGCATGGAGAAATGCCAAGGTAAGGAAAGAAGAAAACTTGGTGACTGGTTGGCCAAGAGGAAAAAAGATGGGAAGGACTCTGAGCTCGTACCTTGATTTCCGACTTGGGTGATTCAAAATTAAGACTAAAGGAGGAAGGTCAGGCACCCGCCAGCCCTCTGGGGAGGGGCCGTGCTGTGGGGAGGACAGGAAGCCCCACAGCCTCCAGTGTGGGAGTCATGGGCCCACAGGAGCATCTGTCCAAGCATTGCAGTAGATCCACGTCTGTGATTAAAGCTGAACTCTAATTGTGCCACGCTGGCATAATAAGTGTGGCTTTTAACAAAGCACTGCCAGAGTGAAGTTGTCAGAAAAGCCGGGGGCGGAGGAGGTGATCTGTGAAACTTCAAAGAAGAGAAGATTGAAGCCATTTTATGTGGCTGGAAATGAGTCATTTGTCAGCGATGCCAACGTGCTGTCAGCTCCGCAGGGAGAGATGACTGGGCACCCTGGGGGGAGGGCTGGTGAGGGTGTCAACCTCCAGTCACCAGAGGCCAAGTGTGGGCTAAGAAGTGTCAGTCACATCACATCCCTGTCCTGACCTGGGTCAGAAGGAAACCAAGGTCATGTCAGAGTGTTTAGCTTTGTAACCAAGGAACGGTGTAACCTGCCTCTGTCAAGACGGAACTGATGTGCTCAGCATTATCACAGACAGTTCAGAGCTTTAATTCCCCAGGAAATTTGCACTTTAAAAAGAACAGTGAGAGGGCAACACTTTTAGGAAAAAGAAAGTGAAAGGTAAGAGTGAACTGGTGGTACCAGGGAAAAGGGACTTCTGGGCAAGGTCAGTTGTAAGAGGTACCTTGGGGGTAAAAACCCTTCTATCCATTCAGTTGTCAAGGTTTGAGGTCCAGAGGGAGTGGGGGATGCCTGTGAATCCAAACAGCTTGGACGCCATTCCTGGGAGCGATAACCTGCTCCAGATGCGGGAACCCTGCTTTTCAAGCCGTTGCATTATCTGTTGGTCCCCTACACATATAGGCTGTTTATCTATCACTTGGACAGTTGAGAGGCAGCCTCCTCCACGGTGGTCTTCCTGCCTCTATTGCGCTAATCTAATCCGTTTTTCCTCTGTGCAACTATGGTGATAGTTTTAAACTTAAACGAAATCTTCTTCCTGCTCATGGTGTCCACCTAAGCTGCATGCCCTGGCCTCTTACCAACCTGTACAATTTCAGTGTCAAGGTGACACCTCCTCCCTTGTTCTCGGCATTTGCCCTTTTCAGTTCCTTGAACACTCTGAGGTTTTGCCTCTCTGCAGATCTCTGCACAGGCTCATTGCTCTCTTAATGCCTCTTTATCCTTTAGCTTAGTTTAAATAACACTTCTTCAGAGAGAGACTTACTGACTCTCCAATTAAGTTGCCCCCTGCCACACTCAACACATAGATTGTTCTGTTCCAACATTTTATCATCTTTTGTAAGATTTGTGGTTATTTTGTTGTTATGATTATTTATATGTTGAAGTTTCGTTTTGACTCTGAACTCTAGAAGAGCAAGGATAATGCTTGTATTTTTGCCACTGCATCAACATGCCTGGAAAGGTGCCTGATATAAACGCCCCACAAATATTTGTCACATGAACAAAGGAAGGAGTGAATGAATAAACAGTTCTTTGGTAATTCTGATGAGCAGAAGCCTCGGGACCCCGTGTACCAGATAATGTCACGGAAGTACCAAGTAGCTTGTATAGGTGAAGAGACAAGCGAGGGATCAAGGAAAACATATTGATAACTTTCTGGCCACTTTACAACTGCATCTTGTTCACACTTTCTGTAGCAGGACAGCTCTGAGGGGCTGAAGTTACAGAACACTTTCCATTAGACCAGTGGTTTTCAAAGTCTCCAGAAGAGCTTACTGAGACTCAGACTAGAGGGCCTCTCGGTGTTTCTGATTCAGTGGTCTAGGGTGGGGTCTGAGTATTCCCTGGTGATACTGACACTGCTGGTCTAGGACATCATTGGCTCACAGACTGTATAGCGTAAGGACACTGCTTTTCACGTTTAGTATTGTTACATACAAATCCTCTCATATAAGCATATATATTTTTTACAAATACTTTCACATAATATTTTTTTAATAAATGAAAGAAGCTTGGTGGCCACCTGTGCCCACACTCTAATTCTACCCATGGGGCTAAGTCCTCTCCTCCTATTCATCTTTCTTCTACGTCAGATGATCAACACTATCTCAACCTCCCATCCACTTGACTTTCTCTGGGGACTTTTATCTTCCACAATCCTCCCAGAGAAAAATGATCTATTCTTTTTTTTTTTTTTCACTTCTATTAAGGCCTGATGGCAGAAAGTGAAGAAGAACTAAAGAGCTTCTCGATGAAATGAAAGAGAAGAGTGAAAAAGTTGGCTTAAAACTCAACATTCAGAAAATGAAGATCATGGCATCTGGTCCCACCACTTCATGGGAAATAGATGGGGAAACAATGGAAACAGTAACAGACTTTATTTTGGGGAGGGGGGCTTCAAAATCACTGCAGATGGTGACTGCAGTCATGAAATTAAAAGATGTTTGCTCCTTAGAAGAAAAGTTATGACCAACCTAGACAGTATATTCAAAAGCAGAGAAATTACTTTGCCAACAAAGGACCATCTAGTCAAAGCTATGGTTTTTCCAGTAGTCATGGATGGATATGAGAGTCGGACCGTAAAGAAAGCTGAGCACTAAAGAACTGATGCTTTTGAACTGTGGTGCTGGCGAAGACTCTTGAGAGTCCCTTGGACTACAAAGAGATCCAACCAGTCCACCCGAAGGGAAATCAGTCCTGAATATTTATTGGAAGGACTGATGCTGAAGCTGAAACTCCAACACTTTGGCCACCTGATGTCAAGAACTGACTCATTTGAAAAGACCCTGACACTAGGAAAGATTGAAGGTGGGAGGAGAAGGGGATGACAAGATGAGATGGCTGGATGTCATCACCGACTCAGTAGACATGAGTCTGAGTAAATTCCAGGTGTTGGTGATGGACAGGGAGGCCTGGAGTTCTGCAGTCCATGGGATCACTAAGAGCCAGACACGACTGAGCCACTGAACTGAACTGAAGGCCCTGATGATACCCAATAAGCTTCTTCGAGTTGCAGTGTTAAGNGGTGTTGGTGATGGACAGGGAGGCCTGGAGTTCTGCAGTCCATGGGATCACTAAGAGCCAGACACGACTGAGCCACTGAACTGAACTGAAGGCCCTGATGATACCCAATAAGCTTCTTCAAGTTGCAGTGTTAAGGAATAAAAACAGACCAAGATGCTACTTCTCTAAAGAGAAATTATACTCTGATATCTGAGTGTTTGTATCCAAACAGCAGTGTTTATGGTGGTGGTCAATCTACGATCAGAGCTTGGGGCTGAAATAAATGTTCACATGCCTACATGCGTGCTCTGTGCTCAGTCGTGTCCAACCCTTTGCAACCCAAGGACTGTAGCCCACCAGGCTCCCCTGTCCATGGGATTCTCCAGGCAAGAATACTGGAGCAGGTTGCCATTTCTTCCTCCAGGGGATCTTCCCAAACCAGAGACTGAACCTGGGTCTCCTGTGCTGCGGGAAGATTCTTGACCATCTGAGCCACAAGGGAAGCCCTAAAATGTCTTATTTAGCAAGTCTTTTTAATATAGCATCTAAAAGATTGTAGGGTAGGTGACGATAAGTAGAAATTACTTCTCTGAACTTTAGAAACATTTGCATGTATGATGTTAAGTGGTGTGTTTAATAGCATCTAATCTATTCACAAGGATCTTTATTGAGAAAATATTTTGGTATGTAGGTAGATTTGCCACTTGTACCTGAAAAAAAATAAATGCACACATACATTTAAAAGTATGGATGAAGGCAAAGATGCATGGTGTAATTGTTTTTTTTTTCTTCATAAAGTTACAGTTTTTCCCATCTCACCCTATAGACTTCACGTGAAATAAGTTTTGTCCTATTAAAAGTGACCTATCACAACAGGCATTATCTGTTCTTATTCATGTTATATTGTATTGCTTGCCTCATACTCATTAAATAAGTATTTAGTAACATTTCTAAAGAATGAGGACTGGTTGATCAAGTTGGAAATTACTGGGATTCAAAGTAATTTTTTTTAAATGGAAAAGCATCACTATCCCTGAATGATTCACCAGGCTGATTTAATTTTGTCTCTCCCATGCTTTCCTGTAGATCTACCCCAAATCCCTGGCTGAACAGTGCTAGAAATTGATGAAATGTTCTACTCTGTGTCACATAGACACACAAAGTTCAATTTCAGCACTGATACTCTCATCTACAGGTTTGGTTATACTTAGGGAAAATCAAATATTTTCTTTCCTCTTGAAGCAGATAGATACTCCTGACAGTGAGAAAGGAAATGGAAAAAGAATGCACTGAACACATTCTGCCAGGCGCTCTCTCTGTATCAGTCACGATCCTCACTAATGCCAGGAGATAGGCATCATTATTCCTTTCAGGCAGATTACACAAAAAGTAAGGGAAAAAAGGAAAAGACAAGGAGGGAAATCATGCTTGAAATCACATATGCAGAAAATGGCAAAGACTAAAATCAGAAACAGGTTTGCTTGTCACCAAACGCCACGCATATGTTTGAACAGGCTCATTGTCTACAGCAGACCTTATGGTGGCCACATGTCAGCTTTGGAAAAGACAACCAAGAAACGTAAGTCATTGGCAATAGTCTTTCATTTGTTTAATTCCAAGGCGGATGTGTAGTATCTTCCCTAGTCATTTCAAGATAAGGAGTTGATGCTACTATTCTGCAACTTCTCTGAGTTGTCTTCCATTTCCTTCTTTTTCTTTTCATTTTATCTGATTTTGAGGATCAAATTCAGTCCTTCTAACCCATGAATTCTCCTCTGAAGTTAATGGAAGTAACTTCCTTCATTCTATTACCCTAGACTCCTGTGACTTCAACTAGCATTTAACATTAGGTGACTTGACTTACACCTGTTTTTTATCCAGGGATATTAGAGTTGATGGGAGAGATGTAGGAGGCTGAAATTTAGCATCAAATCAGTGACATAAGTTTCTTTTCAATCTCTGATTTTCTTCCCAGGAGAGAGAAGAGAGGAAAATTATTTAATTGGTATTTTCAACCAGTTCTCTCTGAAGTTCATTCCTCTTCTGCTAAATAAATGGGAATAAAATGATGTTTTTTGGCCTCTTTCACAGAGCTAATGTGAAGTTCAAATGAGACAATATAAGGGAAAGTGCCTTAAAAGTCCTATAATTAGTATAATTGTTAGGGCAACAGCAAGAATTACAACAAAAATCCATGAATCCATGAACTAACTGGAAAACGTCTCTTTAAGTTAAAACTCTTGGGAGAATGTCCATGGATATAATATGTGCTTGTTATGTTTATTCCTAAATTCCTAGTAAAGTCTTAATTTATTGACACGTCTTAATATTTTAGAATCAGTAAATATTTAAAAATAAATACCAGACCATTTTTAATAGATTTTCTAGTCAATAAAGATAGAAAACAAAGTTACCAATGAGGGCAGGAAAAAGATGGTTTAAACTATTCAAGAAATCAGACATTATTCAAGAGCTCATAAAATCTATTTAGCTACATCCAAATGCTTGCCCATAATACACAAATCATTCTTATTTATATTCAGTCTTTGATATTGCAGTAAATTTTCATGTACTAAAGTAGAATTTAAAAATGAACATATTCTAAACCCTTCTTTTCCCAACATAGGGAACTTTAAAACATCAGCAGACTAGTAGGACTTAGTTTTCCCATCTGTAAAATTAGGACGCTGAGCTAGAGGAGGCTAAGAAAGAGCACGGCAAGCTGACCCAACACTGTTCCTCTCCTTGCTTGTGGCAGGCGTCACTAATAGAAAGAGCAGTTTCTCAATGAGCTAGGAAGTAGCCTTGGAATAATTCTTTCCTCACTGCTCCCAGCAGCTGCTATTATCAGTTGAAACTTAGCTACCGTAGGATTAGATAACTTCTATTAGTGAAATTTCATTGTTTAACTCTGACATTTTCAAAGTGTATACATGCAATGAGTTGTCTAACTCCTAAAATTCGTTTTGTTAAAAGACAGTCTGTTCCTGTTCTCCGGAAGGTGTTGACAAATTTCAGTTGGTATTTCTCATTCAGTTGTCTATCTTCTCTGGTCCCCATTCTGTGAATGGTACCGGTGTCTCTCAGTAGGAGATGCCAAGTAAATGAAACAGCCCAGCAGGAAACCCTGTTTGGCAATTCTAACAAGGCCTGAAGAATTGGTTTCCTCATTAGCAACTAGGGAAAGTTTCCTGTCTGGTGAATATGCAAGTTCTGGGCACTGATCTGATGGGGTGGCTTTGCCTGAACAAAACACTGAGGCATAAGGAATACCAGTGGAAAGCAAATGCTTGGTAATGATAGGACCTAACCCCACTCCAGTACTCTTGCCTGGAAAATCCTGTAGACAGAGGCGCCTGGTAGGCTGCAGTCCATGGGGTTGCGAAGAGTAGGACACGACTGAGTGACTTCACTTTCACTTTTCACTTTCATGCACTGGAGACGGCAATGGCAGCCCACTCCAGTGTTCCTGCTGGAGAATCCCAGGGATGGGGGAGCCTGGTGGGCGGCCGTCTATGGGGTTGCACAGAGTTGGACACGACTGAAGTGACTTAACAGTAACGTGTGCCTTGCAGGAGATAAACAGTCCATTCCCATGTCATGCTTTATTTGAGTTAAGACACTTTAGTCCTGGGAGTAGAAAGACATTACTTTCTGAATGAAGATGATCACCCTATAGAACTCCTACTATGTGCCTTCATGCATATCATTTTATATGAAAGTGGAAGTGAAGTTGCTCAGTTGTGTCTGAATCTTTGTGATAGCCTTCCAGGCTCCTCCTCCATCCGTGGGATTTCCCAGGCAAGAATACTGGTGTGGGGAGCCAGTAATTTCTTCTCCAGGGGATCTTCCTGACCCAGGGATCGAACTCAGGTCTCCCACACTGCAGGCAGACTCTTTTCCAACTGAGCTACAAGGGAAGCCCAACAGTCTAGCATATGCCAAAGATCATCCCGAGCTGGGGCATGTATTCCCCATCTCCCATCTGTCACTGGCTACGGGCTATGGCATCGATGATGGGGGAAGCAGGAGGAGGANCACAAGGATCTTTATTGAGAAAATATTTTGGTATGTAGGTAGATTTGCCACTTGTACCTGAAAAAAAATAAATGCACACATACATTTAAAAGTATGGATGAAGGCAAAGATGCATGGTGTAATTGTTTTTTTTTTCTTCATAAAGTTACAGTTTTTCCCATCTCACCCTATAGACTTCACGTGAAATAAGTTTTGTCCTATTAAAAGTGACCTATCACAACAGGCATTATCTGTTCTTATTCATGTTATATTGTATTGCTTGCCTCATACTCATTAAATAAGTATTTAGTAACATTTCTAAAGAATGAGGACTGGTTGATCAAGTTGGAAATTACTGGGATTCAAAGTAATTTTTTTTAAATGGAAAAGCATCACTATCCCTGAATGATTCACCAGGCTGATTTAATTTTGTCTCTCCCATGCTTTCCTGTAGATCTACCCCAAATCCCTGGCTGAACAGTGCTAGAAATTGATGAAATGTTCTACTCTGTGTCACACAGACACACAAAGTTCAATTTCAGCACTGATACTCTCATCTACAGGTTTGGTTATACTTAGGGAAAATCAAATATTTTCTTTCCTCTTGAAGCAGATAGATACTCCTGACAGTGAGAAAGGAAATGGAAAAAGAATGCACTGAACACATTCTGCCAGGCGCTCTCTCTGTATCAGTCACGATCCTCACTAATGCCAGGAGATAGGCATCATTATTCCTTTCAGGCAGATTACACAAAAAGTAAGGGAAAAAAGGAAAAGACAAGGAGGGAAATCATGCTTGAAATCACATATGCAGAAAATGGCAAAGACTAAAATCAGAAACAGGTTTGCTTGTCACCAAACGCCACGCATATGTTTGAACAGGCTCATTGTCTACAGCAGACCTTATGGTGGCCACATGTCAGCTTTGGAAAAGACAACCAAGAAACGTAAGTCATTGGCAATAGTCTTTCATTTGTTTAATTCCAAGGCGGATGTGTAGTATCTTCCCTAGTCATTTCAAGATAAGGAGTTGATGCTACTATTCTGCAACTTCTCTGAGTTGTCTTCCATTTCCTTCTTTTTCTTTTCATTTTATCTGATTTTGAGGATCAAATTCAGTCCTTCTAACCCATGAATTCTCCTCTGAAGTTAATGGAAGTAACTTCCTTCATTCTATTACCCTAGACTCCTGTGACTTCAACTAGCATTTAACATTAGGTGACTTGACTTACACCTGTTTTTTATCCAGGGATATTAGAGTTGATGGGAGAGATGTAGGAGGCTGAAATTTAGCATCAAATCAGTGACATAAGTTTCTTTTCAATCTCTGATTTTCTTCCCAGGAGAGAGAAGAGAGGAAAATTATTTAATTGGTATTTTCAACCAGTTCTCTCTGAAGTTCATTCCTCTTCTGCTAAATAAATGGGAATAAAATGATGTTTTTTGGCCTCTTTCACAGAGCTAATGTGAAGTTCAAATGAGACAATATAAGGGAAAGTGCCTTAAAAGTCCTATAATTAGTATAATTGTTAGGGCAACAGCAAGAATTACAACAAAAATCCATGAATCCATGAACTAACTGGAAAACGTCTCTTTAAGTTAAAACTCTTGGGAGAATGTCCATGGATATAATATGTGCTTGTTATGTTTATTCCTAAATTCCTAGTAAAGTCTTAATTTATTGATACATCTTAATATGTTAGAATCAGTAAATATTTAAAAATAAATACCAGACCATTTTTAATAGATTTTCTAGTCAATAAAGATAGAAAACAAAGTTACCAATGAGGGCAGGAAAAAGATGGTTTAAACTATTCAAGAAATCAGACATTATTCAAGAGCTCATAAAATCTATTTAGCTACATCCAAATGCTTGCCCATAATACACAAATCATTCTTATATTCAGTCTTTGATATTGCAGTAAATTTTCATGTACTAAAGTAGAATTTAAAAATGAACATATTCTAAACCCTTCTTTTCCCAACATAGGGAACTTTAAAACATCAGCAGACTAGTAGGACTTAGTTTTCCCATCTGTAAAATTAGGACGCTGAGCTAGAGGAGGCTAAGAAAGAGCACGGCAAGCTGACCCAACACTGTTCCCCTCCTTGCTTGTGGCAGGCGTCACTAATAGAAAGAGCAGTTTCTCAATGAGCTAGGAAGTAGCCTTGGAATAATTCTTTCCTCACTGCTCCCAGCAGCTGCTATTATCAGTTGAAACTTAGCTACCGTAGGATTAGATAACTTCTATTAGTGAAATTTCATTGTTTAACTCTGACATTTTCAAAGTGTATACATGCAATGAGTTGTCTAACTCCTAAAATTCGTTTTGTTAAAAGACAGTCTGTTCCTGTTCTCCGGAAGGTGTTGACAAATTTCAGTTGGTATTTCTCATTCAGTTGTCTATCTTCTCTGGTCCCCATTCTGTGAATGGTACCGGTGTCTCTCAGTAGGAGATGCCAAGTAAATGAAACAGCCCAGCAGGAAACCCTGTTTGGCAATTCTAACAAGGCCTGAAGAATTGGTTTCCTCATTAGCAACTAGGGAAAGTTTCCTGTCTGGTGAATATGCAAGTTCTGGGCACTGATCTGATGGGGTGGCTTTGCCTGAACAAAACACTGAGGCATAAGGAATACCAGTGGAAAGCAAATGCTTGGTAATGATAGGACCTAACCCCACTCCAGTACTCTTGCCTGGAAAATCCTGTAGACAGAGGCGCCTGGTAGGCTGCAGTCCATGGGGTTGCGAAGAGTAGGACACGACTGAGTGACTTCACTTTCACTTTTCACTTTCATGCACTGGAGACGGCAATGGCAGCCCACTCCAGTGTTCCTGCTGGAGAATCCCAGGGATGGGGGAGCCTGGTGGGCGGCCGTCTATGGGGTTGCACAGAGTTGGACACGACTGAAGTGACTTAACAGTAACGTGTGCCTTGCAGGAGATAAACAGTCCATTCCCATGTCATGCTTTATTTGAGTTAAGACACTTTAGTCCTGGGAGTAGAAAGACATTACTTTCTGAATGAAGATGATCACCCTATAGAACTCCTACTATGTGCCTTCATGCATATCATTTTATATGAAAGTGGAAGTGAAGTTGCTCAGTTGTGTCTGAATCTTTGTGATAGCCTTCCAGGCTCCTCCTCCATCCGTGGGATTTCCCAGGCAAGAATACTGGTGTGGGGAGCCAGTAATTTCTTCTCCAGGGGATCTTCCTGACCCAGGGATCGAACTCAGGTCTCCCACACTGCAGGCAGACTCTTTTCCAACTGAGCTACAAGGGAAGCCCAACAGTCTAGCATATGCCAAAGATCATCCCGAGCTGGGGCATGTATTCCCCATCTCCCATCTGTCACTGGCTACGGGCTATGGCATCGATGATGGGGGAAGCAGGAGGAGGACAGTAAAAACCCCTGACAATTCTGGCCTCTGCACGAGGGTTAGGAAGGACTCGGGTGGAGTGTGGGTACCTTTAGGAGAAAGAGCCCATTGCCTCCTTGCTAGAAAGTGGCATAGCAGAACCAGCACTTTTCATCTGTCATCTCATTTTATTCTTGTTAAAACCCTATGATATAGATGGTAGTATTTTTACCCATTTAACAGATGAAGAAACAGTTCTCTGCGGATTATAACTTGCCCAAAATCACACAGGCAGTAAGTGAAAGAGTCAAGCTGTGAACAAGGCAACCTAATTCAAGGGTGAACATGACTCTAGTTCTCAAGGAGCTAACAATTAGATCTAAAAGAAGGGCAGTATAAAGGTGAAAAAAGTACTCATGGGACAGTGGAAACAGAGGGCAAGGGGCTCAGGGAAGAATCAGGGAGAGCTGTCGAGGCAGTTTCAAGGATGAGATGAAACAGTTGACTCTCTAAGAATAGGCAGAGGGTCCTGCACTGTTGGTGGGAATGGATATTGGTACAGCCACTATGGAGAACAGTAGGAAAGTTCCTTAAAAAAGTAAAAATTGAGCTACTGTAGGCTTCCCCAGTGGCTCAGTGGTAAAGGATTCGCCTGCAATGCAGGAGATACAGAAAATGTGAGTTTAATCCCTGTGTTAAGAAGATTTCCTGGAGGAAAAATTGGCAACCCACTCCAGTATTCTTTCCTGGACCACCCCATGAAGAAAGGAGCCTGGCAGGCTACAGTCCATGAGGTCACAAAGAGTGTGCGTGACTGAACACGCATGGCACATTACACTGAACTCCCTCTGCTGGGTGCATATCTGGAGAAGAACACGATAGGGCAAGAAACATGCACGCCAATGTTCGTTGTAGCACTGCTTACAGTAGCCAAGATATAGCAGCCACCTAAATGTCCATCAATACAGGAATGGATGAAGAAGACGTGACACATACATCTGATGGACTATTACTCAGTCCCAAAGAGGATGAAATTATGCCATTTGCAGCAACATGGATGAATCTAGAGAATGTCAGCCTGAGTGAAGTAAGTCACACAGAGCAGGAGAAGTATTGTATGACATCCTTTATCTGTAAAATATAAAAACAAATGATACTAATAAACGTATACAGCAGAAACAGACTCACAGACTTAGAGAATGAATTTATGGCTACTGGATGCAGGGAAGGATGCCGAGGAAAGGATAGTTAGGGACTTTGGGACTGACATGTGCACACTGCTATATTAAAAATGGATAACCAACAAGGTCCTTCTGTTTTACACATGGAACTCTACTCAGTGTTACGTGGCAGCCTGGATGGGAGGGGAGTGTGGGGAAGAATGGACACATGTATATGTATGGCTGAGTCCTTTCGGTGTTCACCAGGAACTATCATGACATTGTTTGTTAATTGGCTATACTCCAATACAACATAAAAAGTTAAAAAAAAATAAGTGGAGGTTAACTTAAGGGAGCTTCAAAAAAAAAAAAAAGGCAATTGTCATCTGTCAACACCTGCTGTTTGCATGTAAGTGAGTCACAGTTAGGGATGAGTAGTATGGAAATGGGCACCTCATAGTCAATTTTCCTAAGAGGCACTAATAATTAATCAATAAAAGAAAGAAAACATTCGTTGAAGATGTTTCTTCAAATGCCATGGAAATGCTTCTGAGCCTTACTTTAGAGCTCAGACAGAAAGATTCCAGAATTCATTTTTTCCTAACTCCTGTTCATTTTTTCCTCTCTCTACCTCTCTGCCACACTCCACTACCTCACAATATTCTTGGAACTACCTTTTAGCCAGTGACAGAATTCTGTTCTTTAAGCAGGGCTTTTAGAAATTGTGACCCTTAGTTTATTTTCATTCCAATTTAGGCTTTGGCATCTTGTCAGTAAATTGTTTTTTAAGTTCGTTCCTGCCAATCCTCCCGCCCTCATTTTGCCATTTTATGCTTTTCTTCGGCTTTCTGCTTTATCCACAAATAAAATGTATACATATATAGGTTACACACACACATTCATTGCTTGCTCACAGTTTTGGGGTTTGGGAGTTGTTGGGTTTTGTTTCCCAATCATAAACAATGTTTCTATTCTACTACCATCCTCTAGAGAAGACCCATAAAATTTGACTCATGAAGAGAGAGGGAGAGAGAAGAAAAAAATCCAGGAGGCGAAAAGTAATATGGGGAGAAAATGAAAGAGATTTAGTGCAGCTATCAACGGACTGTGGTGCTGTCTTTAAGAGTCTGTTGAAACAACATAATAAAAGGTAATAAAGGTTGGATTTATAGCCTACCTGGCGGATATAGCTGCCTGTTTGTATCTCGCCCATTCACAGCCCACCGAGAGTCTTTGTCTGGGGAGTGGGGTCATTTCCCCTGGAGTCATCTCCCCACCTTGGAATAAAGAGGCATCAGGTGGCTCTGAGAGCATCCAAATCAGATTGCCAGGTGTTTTAAGCTTCCTTCTAGTTCCTTCCTTTCCCTTGTTTTCTTCCCCTCTGGGATTTAATAACCTGCTTTCTTTCTTTAAAAGCTGTTATTTAATTCAGTTTGCGTAGGAAAGCCCTCAGTGATTCATTGAAGATGGTCATGTCAGCTTTTGGGGGGTCAAAGGCTTATTGCTTCTCCTTTCAAGTTCAAATAAATCTCCATAAATGTCTAAATCAGCACTAATCGGTCTCTCAAGAGGAAGGTGGTGCACATTGCCCAGGGAGTTTGGCAAAATTAAGAAGCAGGGGGACAAGAGAAAGGGTGATGGCTTCCCACAGAAGGGTAAGGAACTCCATTCAGGAAACAACTGGGACAGGAGCTGATTTGAATCTACAGCGCTTTCTGACACACTGCTGGTGACCGGAAGACTGGAGCTTGTTCATTCGTTTCTTCATGGAGGATTTGCACAGCGTCTAGTTTGTGCCAGGCCTGGGGTCAGTGACAGGGCCACACAAGTGAAGAAGACCAGGACTCCACCCTGAAGATTCCAGCCCCTGAGACACAGCATTGTAACTGCAGCACTGAGGCCATCATGTTGGTCTGTGTATTCAGGGTTCGGGAGATGCAAGCCAGCCCTGATTGTCTTGGAAGGCTTCAGAGCAAAGCTGGTCCTTGATCCTTGATTCGGGTATTTGCTTGAATAGACTGAATTAATAAGCTGAAAGCACAGTGAAGAAAGTCAGAAGTTACAAGTCCAAGGTCTAAGTACTACTCCTTGTGAGATCTCAGGTAGGTCTTCTCCCCGCCCTGGACCTTAGTTTCCCTGTCTGCACACTGAGATAGACTTGTCTGTCTCATGGGCAAGGCCATTCCAGACTGCATCAAGCAGAGTAAAGGGACAGGAACATTTTCCACGACCTGGACTTTTGGTAGTGGGTTCTTTACTTTTGGACTTCCTGATGGCACAGTGGATCTGCCTGCTAATGCAGGGGACACGGGTCCCGTTCCTGGTCTGGGAAGATTCTACACGCCACGGAGCAGCCAAGCACACACGGTGCATCTACTGAAGCTGCACTCTGCAGCTGAGGGCCGCAACTGCTGAAGCCTGAGGCTTAGAGCCTGTGCTCCAGAAACAACACTGCGGTGAGAAGCCCCCACACCACAACCAGAGGAAGCCTGCGCGCAGCGACCAAGACCAGGCACAAACCAAAATAAATCAATAATTTAAAAAACGGAGTCTCCCGTCTCTCTAGAAAAAAATAAACCAACTCTCTACGCTGTGTGTTTTCTCACTGTGTGTTGGGCTAGCTGGGTAGCCCTTTGAGGTTCTGATTCTTTGCCAAGCAGGACTTCCAGAAACCACTCTCTTTCCCCACCCCTGAAACCTGGCTGAAAAACTCTGGCTGAAAACCTAGGAGGGAAGCTAGGAAAATCTCAGAGGAAAGATGGAAAAAGGATGTCACTGTGGGAAGGCAGGGGGCGGGATGCCAGCAGCAGAGCACTGAGGCCCTGGACGAGAGACCTCATTACTGAAGTCTGAGTCATGGTAACAGTCTGCATAAATCCCCATCAAGTCAGGGCTAATGGTGTCTGCTGGAGCCCACATCATGCCCTCAACAGGAAGCCAAGGCTGTGCTAATTGTCAGAGCCAATCAGAGGGGCTGGGGAGCATGAAATGAAGGATTAGTTCCGGGAGCCGAGCCCCAGCCTCTCTGGGGGTCCTGGCTCAGCCTCCGGGCTGGCTAGCGCTCCTCAGCTGCAGGGCTGACGGTGACAGGGACACCCGGAGTGAGGGGCAGTGCTCCTGCACGGCGGGGCGCGGCCTGGGTTCTGGTTCCAGCCAGAGAGCCCTGAGCCCTGCAGTCAGTGTGGGAACCCCAGGAGGCTTCTCCAGTCCTTCTTCTCCCTCTCTTTGGCAAATTTTTTCCTCTCCCCAATCTTTCCCAGTATCCTTCCTGTTTGCTCTTCCCCCTTTTTCTTTTCTTTCAGCCCGTCAGCCTGTTACCTCCCTCTGCTTCTTCCGCGCATCTTCCCTCTCTCCTGTCTCATCTCCCTTTTTCCTTTACCTGCTCCCTCCGCACCTCTCATCCTCCTCCTCCTCTCCCCTTTCTCTCATCTTCTCCCATTTCTTTCTTGTGTGTGTGTTTCTCTGTTTCCTATGCCCTGGCCTCTTTCTCTTCACCTTCCTGTTCTTCCTCTTTGTTCCCCCTTTTCCCTCTTTGCTTCTTCTCTTCTTTCTCCTTTTCCTTTTCATCATCCAAGCTTGGCAGGAAGTAGCCTGGGGTTGGCTGGACTAGATGGCTGAGCCACCTGCAAAATACCCTCATGATTTGATCTTCACACTGACCTCGTGATGAAAATGTGTGTGAGAAAATTAAAGCTCCAAAAAGTTTTGGGATGGACCAAGAACACAGACATAAGTAGAAGATCTGGGGTTGCATCCTAAATATGCCTGATGCTAAAATTCAGAATGGGTGTGTGGGTGACAAGAAAGCCAGTCTTGACTACTGACAATGTTACAGGGCCACATGTGTCCCCTCAAGACCAAAAAGGAAGGTTGTGGCCACAAACTGGTCAGGCCCCTTTCCCCTCCCTGGGGATTGATTGACTCACACACTGAGTGACTATATTCAGGAATTTTCCTGGATGCTAAGAATACAGAACCAAGAGACCCTCCATATAAAACTCACATTCTCATGCGGTTAATAGTCAGTAAAGGAATGATGAGATATGGGTATGGTATAATGGACTTGCACACTGGTTTGTCAGCTACAGCAATGTCTGGAGTAGGTGAGGGATTGCTAAAAGCAGACATCGGAAATTATTATAATTTTGATGCTCATAGAAGCTTCTTGAAAGTCTCTTCCTCTATAATTTAGGTCTGAAAAGAAATTTTGTCTTACTTCCTGAGTATGAGAACACCATTAGCTCATGAAATTTTCTAAGGTTCTCATGCCAAATGCTTTTGAGCTAATTTTGGTTACTGAGAGGCTCAGGAAGTTAATGCCACAGGGCAAGGGGCTGTAGTTGCCATCAAAATCTGCCTCATCATGTAGGATTTCAGCTTGCCCTGAGCCTCCCAAATCCAGCTACTTTCTTTCTTTGCTTCCATTTAGACCTATGCTCTGTCTGCAGCTGGACTCTGTGATGCCCAGTTGCCCACGTAATGGACAGTAGCCATGTGGGGAGCTTGCCACCTGACAGACGAAGCCACCTCGTACTTGGGAGAACTTTGCAGTGCCTAGTGTTCCTGGCCACTGATGGGGGAGGATAATTATCCATGTCTCCTCTTTGGGGATAGAAATAGCCCAGAGATGGTCAGGGAAGTACATGATAGCTGCCTCTGTCTTTAGTCATGCTTTACTCCAAATCCAGAATGCATATTGTCTCCACATGCAAACCTCTCCTTTCCTTAGAAGTCCACTCCAAATGACATCTGCTCCATGGAGACATCTTTCACAACACAGCGATCCACCAATTTTCTGAAGTCTCATAGCAAAACCTGCCAGAATTGGATTGGCCTGGATCACACCCTGCTCCTACCAACTGCCAGTTGTACAGCCTAAACCATACATATATGGCTCAGATGGTAAAGAATCTGCCTGCAATGTGGGAGACCTGGGTTCAGTCCCTGGGTTGGGAAGATCCCCTGGAGAAGGGAATGGCTACCCACTCCAGTGTTCTTGCCTGGAGAATTCCTTGGACAGAGGAGCCTGGACAGCGAGCTACAGTCCATGAGGTCACAAAGACTGAGCAATGAACATTTTCACTTTTTCGTATGTCATAGTGCTGTCTTCCATTCCTATGCTTTCTTCTGCAGGTGATTTTGCCATTTGCCCATTAGACTGAAGTCTAATTTCTAAATTAATCCATGCTTGCCATTTAGACACCAATAGAAGTGATGTTGCGTGATTCCAGCGCTAGGTCAGTAAAACACAGCTGCCATCAGAAGCCCAAGGCTGCCTGTAGGTGTTTGCTGAACCAATCTCAACTCATTTCTGCTTTTCTGGAGACAAACTATCTTTTCTGTACCCTGTCCTAATTCCTGGCCCACAGAATCCATGAGCAGAATAAAACGCCTTTACGCCACCATTATTGGACGGTCTATTCTGCAGCAATAGATAACTAGAACAGTGTTAAAGTTTTCAAATCAGCAAGATTGGGCAATATTGCCAGCCTTGGAGTGTAGTTGAAAAATTAGATGAAATAATATATGAGAGGTACCTGACAATGCCTGACATTTAGAAGACATTTAATAAATATAGTTTCTGCCACCTCATTCTAATTATAGCAGTTTCAACTGTCCACATATCTTACTAGAATTTTTGCTCCTCTATGGCAGGGCTTGACTCATATTCAAATCGAAAGTCCTGTATTATTTAAAATGTGCTTTAAAAATGTTTATTAAATAAACAGATATAGAAATACAAAGATCACTGGATTGGAAGCCATGTGATCTTGGTTAAGTACTTTCTCTCTCTCGGGGTTATTTTTCTCATGTGTAAATGTGTGTGCTGAGTCATTTCGGTCATGTCAGACTCTTAGACCCTATGGACTACGGCCTGCCGGGCTTCTTTGTCCATGGGATTCTCCATGCAGGAACACTGGAATGGGCTGCCATGCACTCCTCCAGAAGGTTTTCCCTACCCATAGACTGAACCCATGCTCTTACATCTTCTGCACTGGCAGGCAGGTTCTTTACCACTAGTGCCACCTGGGAAGCCTGATGTATAAATGAGAAGGCTTAAGTTCAAAGGAGCGGGGCTGCTGTGGCCAGATGGAGAAGAGCCTGCATCTTTTCTCAAATTCTTAAAGAACTGTTGTGAGGAAGAAGAACAGAGCTATCCACTTGACTCTGTAGTGGTACATTCAGGGCCCTGGATGGCATACATAAGCACAAGACAATGAAGAACTGTCTGAAGCATCAGAAATGCCCAAAGGCTGAAGAAGATGAGAGCTTAGTGAATGCCTTGCCCCTAGAGGTGTTACTGTGGGAAACTGAATGTTTCCTTGCAGCTCTGCTGTAAAGGGCAGGCAAGCATGTAGATTTCATTCCCCTTATTCTTAATTCTACCCCTGGGTGACATCTTCCAGCTCCAAAGGTGTTCAAATTTGCAAAAGACCTTTCTAGACTGTGATCTTTCAGCAATTCCTAGGTCAGTGGGTCTGCAATGGTGCAGGTGGGGATCTGGCAAGCACAGCCACCTGGAGTGGGGTCGTCTGGGGATAGCCTAACTTGTTTATTTCAGTGATGCAGGAGAAGGGAGTAGGAGGAGGGCAGTCGCGGGGAGGAATGGGGAGGAATATTGATCAGGGGCTGAACTTAAGTGCTCTTTCAGAGAGGACTGCAGGGTCATGATTAATGGTCTGTAGAAGCTCACCAGGGGAGCACTATGTGTAGAGAACAGGAAAAAGCTCTGGAAAGTGTGGGCACAGAAATTCTGATCTAGCAGGGTTGGGTGGGGGGCTTAGAGGGCAGAAGTTAGGTTTGCTATTCTTCATAGGAGCTTCTGCATATTAGCTGAAAAGGGGTGAACAGACAACCTCCAAAGGTTTTAGGATTCACACTGATAAAGTTTAATTCTCAGTTATTATAAAACCCATGCCTCTCTTTAGGGCAAAAGCTAAGCTATCCAGGCAGCTTTAGTCTTATGACTATTTTATCAACATGAAGCTTCAACAGAGAAAGATGGGAGCATGTGTGTGTGTGTGTGTGTGTGTGTGTGTGTGTGTGTTTAATAATCACTATAATGGTTTATTTAAACAAAATGGTGGACTCCTTATTTCTGAATAGGGTTGCCCCTTCCGGATGGGCAGGCTGTTCAGTGAACAAGAGTGCATAATAGAGCTGGTCCTGAAACCAGTCTGTCCTGTGTTCACTAAGTGTGGGCTGCATAGGGGGCATGGATCTTCGACAGAGGGATGGGATGATGGAGAATACTGCACCAGCAGTGAACGTGCTCTCTGTCTCCCAAGGCCATGTGGACTTCTGCTCATTGCTCAGAAGTAGTCACATGGCTCATCTTAAGTATAAGGAGCTAAGAAGGGTTGGCCCTTCCATGTATCCAGAAAGTGAAGAGGATCAGCTTTGTGTTAGTACTAGTAGTTTCAGAGGAAAGTGAAGAGGAAAGAGAGAAAGGAGAGGAAGCACAGACTTTGTGAAGGGCTAGGCCAAAGGAAGCTAAGCAGTCTCCCTCAGTTTCAGTCTTCTCACCTCTCCAAGGAAGGATCTCACTACCGCACTAAGTGTCCTGCAGCATGACAGTGCACAAGCGCAGGAAAGGATGCTCAACATCACCCCTTATCGAAGACACGCAAATCAAAACCACAGTGAGGCACCATTTCACGCCAGTCAGAATGGCCGCCATCACAAAGTCTACACACAATAAATGCTGCAGAGGGTGTGGAGAAAAGGGAACCCTCTTACACTGTTGGTGGGAATGCAAACTAGTACAGCCACTGTGGAGAACAGTGTGGAGATTCCTTAAAAAACTGGAAATTCAACTGCCACACGACCCAGCAATCCCACTGCTGGGCATACACACCAAGGAAACCAGAACTGAAAGAGGCACGTGTACACGATGAACACCAATGTTCATCGCAGCACTGTTTTCAATACCCAGGACATGGAAGCAACCTAGATTTCCATTGGCAGACACATAGATAAGGAAGCTGTGGTATATATACACAATGTAATATTACTCAGCTATAAAAAGTAATGCATTTGAATCAGTTCTAATGAGGTGGATGAAACTGGAGCCGATTATACAGAATGAAGTAAGTCAGAAAGAAAACACCAATATAGTATATTAATGCATATATATATGTGAGGAACAACCCCACATCCAAGGAGCAGGGGCTGCGCGGGCACAGGGGTCTGAGAGGAGCTACTCTACACTCAAGGTCAAGAGGGGTGACCTCGTTCAAGGTAAAGAACAGTGGCTGTGCTTTGCTGGAGTAGCTGTGAAGAGAAACCCCACATCCAAGGTAAGAGAAACCCACATAAGACAGTAGGTATTCCAGCAGGGCATCAGAGGGCAGACACACTGAAACCCTAATCACAGAAAACTAGTCAATCTAACCATACTAGGACCACAGCCTTGTCTAACTCAATGAAACTAAGCCATGCCCTGTGGGGCCACCCAAGATGGGAGGGTCATGGTGGAGAGGTCTGACAGAATGTGGTCCACTGGAGAAGGGAATGGCAAACCACTTCAGTATTCTTGCCTTGAGAACCCTGTGAACAGTATGAAAAGGCAAAATAATAGGATACCGAAAGAGGAACTCCCCAGGTCTGTAGGTGCCCAATATGCTACTGGAGATCAGTGGAGAAATAACTCCAGAAAGAATGAAGGGATGGAGCCAAAGCAAAAACAATACCCAGCTGTGGATGGGACTGGTGATAGAAGCAAGGTCNTCCCTCTTTGCTTCTTCTCTTCTTTCTCCTTTTCCTTTTCATCATCCAAGCTTGGCAGGAAGTAGCCTGGGGTTGGCTGGACTAGATGGCTGAGCCACCTGCAAAATACCTTCATGATTTGATCTTCACACTGACCTTGTGATGAAAATGTGTGTGAGGAAATTAAAGCTCCAAAAAGTTTCGGGATGGACCAAGAACACAGACATAAGTAGAAGATCTGGGGTTGCATCCTAAATATGCCTGATGCTAAAATTCAGAATGGGTGTGTGGGTGACAAGAAAGCCAGTCTTGACTATTGACAATGTTACAGGGCCACATGTGTCCCCTCAAGACCAAAAAGGAAGGTTGTGGCCACAAACTGGTCAGGCCCCTTTCCCCTCCCTGGGGATTGATTGACTCACACATTGAGTGACTATATTCAGGAATTTTCCTGGATGCTAAGAATACAGAACCAAGAGACCCTCCATATAAAACTCACATTCTCATGCGGTTAATAGTCAGTAAAGGAATGATGAGATATGGGTATGGTATAATGGACTTGCACACTGGTTTGTCAGCTACAGCAATGTCTGGAGTAGGTGAGGGATTGCTAAAAGCAGACATCGGAAATTATTATAATTTTGATGCTCATAGAAGCTTCTTGAAAGTCTCTTCCTCTATAATTTAGGTCTGAAAAGAAATTTTGTCTTACTTCCTGAGTATGAGAACACCATTAGCTCATGAAATTTTCTAAGGTTCTCATGCCAAATGCTTTTGAGCTAATTTTGGTTACTGAGAGGCTCAGGAAGTTAATGCCACAGGGCAAGGGGCTGTAGTTGCCATCAAAATCTGCCTCATCATGTAGGATTTCAGCTTGCCCTGAGCCTCCCAAATCCAGCTACTTTCTTTCTTTGCTTCCATTTAGCCTATGCTCTGTCTGCAGCTGGACTCTGTGATGCCCAGTTGCCCGTGTAATGGACAGTAGCCATGTGGGGAGCTTGCCACCTGACAGACAAAGCCACCTCGTACTTGCAAGAACTTTGCAGTGCCTAGTGTTCCTGGCCACTGATGGGGGAGGATAATTATCCATGTCTCCTCTTTGGGGATAGAAATAGCCCAGAGATGGTCAGGGAAGTACATGATAGCTGCCTCTGTCTTTAGTCATGCTTTACTCCAAATCCAGAATGCATATTGTCTCCACATGCAAACCTCTCCTTTCCTTAGAAGTCCACTCCAAATGACATCTGCTCCATGGAGACATCTTTCACAACACAGCGATCCACCAATTTTCTGAAGTCTCATAGCAAAACCTGCCAGAATTGGATTGGCCTGGATCACACCCTGCTCCTACCAACTGCCAGCTGTACAGCCTAAACCATACATATATGGCTCAGATGGTAAAGAATCTGCCTGCAATATGGGAGACCTGGGTTCAGTCCCTGGGTTGGGAAGATCCCCTGGAGAAGGGAATGGCTACCCACTCCAGTGTTCTTGCCTGGAGAATTCCTTGGACAGAGGAGCCTGGACAGCGAGCTACAGTCCATGAGGTCACAAAGACTGAGCAATGAACATTTTCACTTTTTCGTATGTCATAGTGCTGTCTTCCATTCCTATGCTTTCTTCTGCAGGTGGTTTTGCCATTTGCCCATTAGACTGAAGTCTAATTTCTAAATTAATCCATGCTTGCCATTTAGACACCAATAGAAGTGATGTTGCGTGATTCCAGTGCTAGGTCAGTAAAACACAGCTGCCATCAGAAGCCC
This sequence comes from Raphicerus campestris, assembly GCA_006410735.1. Taxonomy (NCBI): domain Eukaryota; kingdom Metazoa; phylum Chordata; class Mammalia; order Artiodactyla; family Bovidae; genus Raphicerus; species Raphicerus campestris. Next base: position 193,584 of record SJYW01033372.1, read on the forward strand.
AAGGCCGCCTGTAGGTGTTTGCTGAACCAATCTCAACTCATTTCTGCTTTTCTGGAGACAAACTATCTTTTCTGTACCCTGTCCTAATTCCTGGCCCACAGAATCCATGAGCAGAATAAAACGCCTTTACGCCACCATTATTGGACGGTCTGTTCTGCAGCAATAGACAACTAGAACAGTGTTAAAGTTTTCAAATCAGCCAGACTGGGCAATATTGCCAGCCTTGGAGTATAGTTGAAAAATTAGATGAAATAATATATGAGAGGTACCTGACAATGCCTGACATTTAGAAGACATTTAATAAATATAGTTTCTGCCACCTCATTCTAATTATAGCAGTTTCAACTGTCCACATATCTTACTAGAATTTTTGCTCCTCTATGGCAGGGCTTGACTCATATTCAAATCGAAAGTCCTGTATTATTTAAAATGTGCTTTAAAAATGTTTATTAAATAAACAGATATAGAAATACAAAGATCACTGGATTGGAAGCCATGTGATCTTGGTTAAGTACTTTCTCTCTCTCGGGGTTATTTTTCTCATGTGTAAATGTGTGTGCTGAGTCATTTCGGTCATGTCAGACTCTTAGACCCTATGGACTATGGCCTGCCGGGCTTCTCTGTCCGTGGGATTCTCCATGCAGGAACACTGGAATGGGCTGCCACGCACTCCTCCAGAAGGTTTTCCCTACCCATAGACTGAACCCATGCTCTTACATCTTCTGCACTGGCAGGCAGGTTCTTTACCACTAGTGCCACCTGGGAAGCCTGATGTATAAATGAGAAGGCTTAAGTTCAAAGGAGCGGGGCTGCTGTGGCCAGATGGAGAAGAGCCTGCATCTTTTCTCAAATTCTTAAAGAACTGTTGTGAGGAAGAAGAACAGAGCTATCCACTTGACTCTGTAGTGGTACATTCAGGGCCCTGGATGGCATACATAAGCACAAGACAATGAAGAACTGTCTGAAGCATCAGAAATGCCCAAAGGCTGAAGAAGATGAGAGCTTAGTAAATGCCTTGCCCCTAGAGGTGTTACTGTGGGAAACTGAATGTTTCCTTGCAGCTCTGCTGTAAAGGGCAGGCAAGCATGTAGATTTCATTCCCCTTATTCTTAATTCTACCCCTGGGTGACATCTTCCAGCTCCAAAGGTGTTCAAATTTGCAAAAGACCTTTCTAGACTGTGATCTTTCAGCAATTCCTAGGTCAGTGGGTCTGCAATGGTGCAGGTGGGGATCTGGCAAGCACAGCCACCTGGAGTGGGGTCGTCTGGGGATAGCCTAACTTGTTTATTTCAGTGATGCAGGAGAAGGGAGTAGGAGGAGGGCAGTCGCGGGGAGGAATGGGGAGGAATATTGATCAGGGGCTGAACTTAAGTGCTCTTTCAGAGAGGACTGCAGGGTCATGATTAATGGTCTGTAGAAGCTCACCAGGGGAGCACTATGTGTAGAGAACAGGAAAAAGCTCTGGAAAGTGTGGGCACAGAAATTCTGATCTAGCAGGGTTGGGTGGGGGGCTTAGAGGGCAGAAGTTAGGTTTGCTATTCTTCACAGGAGCTTCTGCATATTAGCTGAAAAGGGGTGAACAGACAACCTCCAAAGGTTTTAGGATTCACACTGATAAAGTTTAATTCTCAGTTATTATAAAACCCATGCCTCTCTTTAGGGCAAAAGCTAAGCTATCCAGGCAGCTTTAGTCTTATGACTATTTTGTCAACATGAAGNTCTTCTCTTCTTCTCCCTTTACCACCTCATGTTTCCTTTGATAGTGGTAGTCAGGCGTGGGTGTGATTGAAGTTTCTTTCCCATCTGTATGAGTGGCAGGAAGTGTCACTCTCAGGAAATGAATGGGACGTGTATCATCTCTTATCTGCATCTCCTAGAACTTAAGTGATTTCTTTCTTTCAACCAAAGTAAATCAAAGGAGAGGAATTTTAATTGTAGTTACCAGGTGATGAATCCAATCATCCACATGAGCCTCTGGGCTGGCAGTATTGTCAGAGAAACTTGCCTCTACAGGCAGGAGGGTAATGGGATTACCAGAGTGGGGAGAGAGAGAGAGAACTCTGGGATTATAACAGCAGCTCCCTGGTGGGAAGGATACAGTCAGGCAAGCCTGGAATATAAAGGCCAGAGAAACACTGCCAGGCGTCCAGGCTGTCCCACTCACGCTCCATCGTGAATAGTTGCACCAAGGACCTCATGAGGTTGCTCACACAGGCACTGACCCACAAAGTCTGAAATGAATCCTATGCACCAATAATCTTACCTGGCTTGGTCAGTTTGAATCGGTGGACAGAGCTCTAACTTGACACTCAGAGAGATCTGGACTTATATCCCTTCTAACTATTATTGTGGAAGTTTTCAATTAGTAAAAATTTATTGAGTGCTTACTACATGCCAGACACTTATTCTAGATGGTAGAGATGCATCAGTGAAAAATAAAGATTTAGAGTCAAGTCAACATACACTTAGCCTATGACCAGCAAGTATGACCTCCTAAGCATTTACTTAAGAAAAGGAAAACTAGTTACAAAATACTTGCACACAAATGGTCATAGAAGTTTCATTTGTAATAATTGTCCAAAACTGGCAGCAACTTAAATGTTCATCATTAGGTCAAAAGGTAAACAAATGGAGGTCTATTCATTACAGTGGACCAGCTACTTAGAAAGACAAAGAGAATACTGATATTTGGAAGAATATTAATGCATCTCAAAGTTTTATGGGTCTGACAAAAGAAACCAGATTCAAGAGGGGATGTATTGTATGATTCCATTTATATGAATTCCAGAAGAGAAGGGACTAATCTATGGTTCTAAAAATCAGATCAGCTTGTTGCCTGGGATAGGGACGAGAGCACAGAGAACTTTCTGGTGTGAATAAATGTTCTCTACCTGATTATAGTATATCTGTCAAAACTCATCAGGGTATTCATTAAAATGAATACATTTAATTCCATGTATAGTGTAACTCCATGAAGTTGGGGGAAAGAGAGATTGATTCTAAGCCACTTAGAGTTGTGGTCTAGGTTGACAAAAAGGAAGCAACATTGAAATTTATCCAATAATATAGTTTCCCTTGTAGCTCAGTTGGTAAAGAATCTGCCTGCAGTGCAGGAGATCTGTGTTTGATGCCTGGGTTGGAAAGATCCTCTGGAGAAGGAAATGGCAGCTCATTCCAGTATTCTTGCCTGGAGAATTCCATGGACAGAGGAGCCTGGTAGGCTGCAGTCCAGGGAGTCGCAAGAGTCGGACACGACTTAGTTACTAAATCATTATCAATAAGATAGCAGGCAATAGGTGTCAAGATGAAAATCGAAGTGCTTTAAGGGCTTAGTGGATGCAAGAGAGGGAGAGCTGTTTTTTTATGTAGAATGACCAGAGAAGGGCACACTGACAAACTGACACTTGAGAAGACCCTGTGTGAAAGTCGCTCTCCAGGCCAGAATACTGGAGTGGGCAGCCATTTCCTCCTGCAGGGGATTTTCCTGATCCAGTGATGGAACCCGGGTCTCCCAGATTGCAGGCAGATTCTGTACTCTCTGAGTCACTAGGGAAGACCTGACTGAAGTACAAATGAGCCATGTGAGTGTGAGGAAAGGCATTCCAGACCAAGGGAGAAGCAAGTTCTAAGGCCCCTCAGCAGCGGCATATGTCGTTCCTAACCAAGGAAAGGAAAAGACGCAGGGGTGCTAGGGTTGAGTAGAATGGGTGAGACGGACGATGAAGCTTGTCTCAAGGCTTTAGAAGCAGAAAACATCCAAACACACAGGGCATTTGAGACCATTGCTTAGACGTCAGCTTTTGCTCTGACTGTGATGGAAATCATCAGAATGTTTTTACTGGAGGACTTGTTGTTGACTGAGGTTTCAAAAGACTGATTCTGGAGAAGATTATAGATGCGGCTAGGGAGGCCACATGGAAACCTAGGAAAGACATGACGAGACTTCAGTAGATGGAATATGATCAGATTCTGGATGTAGTTTGAATGTAGAACTATAACCTTTAGAAAAATTAATATGAGAGGATGAGAAAGAATCATCAGAGATGCTTCCCGTGTTGACCCAAGCAACTGGAAGCTTGGAGTACCATTGTGTGACATTTGGCAAGACACAACTTTTCTCATTTTCAGTCTCTTTAGCTCTATGATAAAGGTACTAAGTTCTGCTTCACAGAGTTTCATTTTGGAGTCAGAGAGAATATAAGTGGAAGGCCTAAGAGAGGAGAAACTCAATATCTTAATTTGTATCTTATACTTGACCTTCATTAAAGAGTTGAAAATACTGTTTTGTAGAAGACTTCTAATTACTTTTGTTCCATGATTATTATTTCCAGATATCTGAGAGCATCATTACACCCATTTTGCAGGGCTAAGTGGCACCTAAAGAAGTGAAGTAATTTGCTCAAGGTCAAATATTGTTGCAAAGTGCTAGATCTCAAAGAAGTCTCTTATTGTCACATGAAGTAAACACTCATGTCTTGCTTCCAAACGAACTGCTCTCTCTATAGTTCCAAGGTCTTCTGTAGATGTTTCAGTCCAGTTCAGTTCAGTCGCTCAGTCGTGTCTGACTCTTTGTGACCCCATGAAATGCAGCACTCCAGGCCTCCCTGTCCATCACCAACTCCTGGAGTTCACTCAAATTCACGCCCATTGAGTCAGTGATGCCATCCAGCCATCTCATCCTCTGTCGTCCCCTCTTCCTCCTGCCTCCAATCCCTCCCAGCATCAGAGTCTTTTCTAATGAGTCAACTCTTCGCATGAGGTGGCCAAAGTACTGGAGTTTCAGCTTTAGCATCAGTCCTTCCAAAGAACACCCAAGACTGGTTGAATCTCCTCGCAGTCCAAGACACTCGCAAGAGTCTTCTCCAATATCACAGTTCAAAAGTATCAGTTCTTTGGTCCTCAGCTTTCTTCACAGTTCAACTCTCACATCCATACATGACTACTGGAAAAACCATAGCCTTGACTAGATGGACCTTTGTTGGCAAAGTAATGTCTCTGGTTTTGAATATGTTATCTAGGTTGGTCATAACTTTCCTTCCAAGGAGTAAGCATCTTTTAATTTCATGGCTGCAATCACCATCTGCAGTGATTTTGGAGCCCCCCAAAATAAAGTCTGACACTGTTTCCACTGTTTCCCCATCTGTTTCCCATGAAGTGATGGGATTGGATGCCATGATCTTCGTTTTCTGAATGTTGAGCTTTAAGCCAACTTTTTCACTCTCCTCTTTCACTTTCATCAAGAGGCTTTTTAGTTCCCCTTCACTTTCTGCCATGAGGGTGGTATCATCTGCATATCTGAGGTTATTGATACTTCTCCCTGCAATCTTGATTCCAGCTTGTGCTTCTTTCAGCCCAGCGTTTCTCATGATGTACTCCACATATAAGTTAAATAAGCAGGGTGACGTTTAGTTCAATTTAAACAAACATTTCTCAAACATCAACCTTCTCAAGCTTTGATACTATGGAGAAGATGAATAAACCATAGTTATTGTGTTCTATGGTATCTCTATGTCTTCCGTTCAGAGAAAAATCATGTTTTAGAGTAACTAAAAAAATAATTATCTTTTGACTAAATGAATGCTTTGCATTTTCCTGTGAATATCACCTAATATTCACATCCTTCCCCTAAAGTAGGTTTTAGTTTTCCTTTTTTTTAAAATGAGAATGAGGCTTTGAAAATTTAAGCAATATA
>SJYW01033372.1:213667-235394 GCA_006410735.1 Raphicerus campestris
TATCTAGGTTGGTCATAACTTTCCTTCCAAGGAGTAAGCATCTTTTAATTTCATGGCTGCAATCACCATCTGCAGTGATTTTGGAGCCCCCCAAAATAAAGTCTGACACTGTTTCCACTGTTTCCCCATCTGTTTCCCATGAAGTGATGGGATTGGATGCCATGATCTTCGTTTTCTGAATGTTGAGCTTTAAGCCAACTTTTTCACTCTCCTCTTTCACTTTCATCAAGAGGCTTTTTAGTTCCCCTTCACTTTCTGCCATGAGGGTGGTATCATCTGCATATCTGAGGTTATTGATACTTCTCCCTGCAATCTTGATTCCAGCTTGTGCTTCTTTCAGCCCAGCGTTTCTCATGATGTACTCCACATATAAGTTAAATAAGCAGGGTGACGTTTAGTTCAATTTAAACAAACATTTCTCAAACATCAACCTTCTCAAGCTTTGATACTATGGAGAAGATGAATAAACCATAGTTATTGTGTTCTATGGTATCTCTATGTCTTCCGTTCAGAGAAAAATCATGTTTTAGAGTAACTAAAAAAATAATTATCTTTTGACTAAATGAATGCTTTGCATTTTCCTGTGAATATCACCTAATATTCACATCCTTCCCCTAAAGTAGGTTTTAGTTTTCCTTTTTTTTAAAATGAGAATGAGGCTTTGAAAATTTAAGCAATATATAAGATCAAACATCTAATTACTATGAGATCCCTTAGATGTGTATGATCAGAAAACTGTTATCCATCACAACGTTTCCTCTATCTATTCCCTAGTCTCTTGTCAATGTCCAATACAGGAGAGAAGCAGCAGGCAGTCCCTGGCGCTGTTAGGTGCAATGCCAGCCCAGTGAATGTTGAACACCATGACACCTTGGAGAACCCAGTGGGTCTTGAATGTCTGGTCCCAAGGAGTTCTCAGATCTGCAGCTGACGGCAGCCAGGTCAAGATTTGGAGAAATGGGACATGGGTGAGTTCTGAGCATCCAGCACAGAGGCCAGGAGAGTTCCTGCAGCTGGCCCAAAGTGAGAAGTTGTTCAGGTCAGATTTGGAGCTTCTGTGGCCTTTATGGAGATGCCATTAGGCAAATGAGCTGGTCTGAGGGAGGCTGATAAGGCTCAGGGAGAGAATGTGTGAGTCTTTCCAGAAAGGGTCCTTTGAAGCAGCCATAGAACAATAAAGCTGCTGGCCTGAGATAGGGAAGGCCTTGATAAATAACCAAATGAGGGCTTCTTCTTTAATTCCTTGGAGCTGAGTTTTATCAGGATGGCCACACGTGCTTACAGAAAGCTGTAATCGCTCATGGTGGGACGCACATTCTCAGCAAGACAGCAGTTGCCGATCAGGTCTAAACGCTCAGGATCCTGTCTAAAGACATGTTTCTCACTGTGCAGTCTGCCTGTTCTGTCCTCACAGCTTCTTAAGAATTTCCTAAGCATCTGGACCATCTGAGAGTCATGCTTGCCAAAGACTATTTCTTTCTCCCAGAAGGATTCAGCTTCAAGTGATCCCTGGGAGGACATTGGCTACATTTGTCTCCATCATGCCAGCCTCAACACAGATGCATCAAGGCCACAGGATTACCTGCCCACCCTGGCCCTCAGGACTGATGGTTGGAAACCTTGACGTCAATAGTACAGAATCCTCAAAGTTTTATTTTCTGGCTGAGCTCTTGGTCAAAGGAAAGAACAATGGCTTTGGAATCATGTATTCAAGTTTCAATCCTGGCTCTTTCTTTCATTTAAACCTTACATAACAATAGACATTACTTTTGGTTTTAGCCAAAAGGTAAACCTTACATAAATAATTACCTTTAATTGGAATTCAGTTTTCTCCTTCTTGATAGGGAGATTATGACCTATATTATGACCTTAATCATAGGCCCATAGCAGGGTTAATAGGTCACTTATAATAATACTTTTAAGGTGCTTCAAATAGTTTCTGGTATGGACGTGTGCTGCTAAGTCACTTCAGTCATGTCCGACTCTGTGCGACCCCCATAGATGGCAGCCCACCAGGCTCCACTGTCCCTGGGATTCTCTAGGCAAGAACACTGGAGTGGGTTGCCATTTCCTTCTCCAGTGCATGGAAGTGAAAAGTGAAAGTGAAGTCGCTCAGTCATGTCCAACTCTTAGCAACCCCATGGACCGCAGCTTACCAGGTTCCTCCATCCATGTAATTTTCCAGGCAGGAGTACTGGAGTGGGGTGCCACGGCCTTCTCTGGGTATGGACGTGTAGTCCTGGACATACTGGTCTGTTTTTAAATCTCAGATCTGTCAGGGCCTTTCTAGTTCCAAGGCTTTTCTTATTCCTTCACTGTTTCCTCCTGCTACTTATCTTCCACCACACCCTTGCATCTGGTTCTCAGGTACTCAGCTTTTCCATATAAATTTAGACATCATTTCCTCTGGGAGATCTTCCTTGATCATTTCCTATGTCTAGATGAGAGACACCTCTCTAGGCTCCCAAAGCACTCTGTGGGCACTTGAAATTAAAATGGCCCCAAGGGTCTTCCTAATGGTCCAGTGGTTAAGACTTCATGCTTTCACTGCAGGGGGGCATCAGGTTCGATCCCTGGTTAGGGAAGTTCCATATATTTTGAGGTACAGTAAAAAAAAAAAAAAAAGTCCCAGAAATTCAGTTGGCTTACCATGTGGCAGCAGGAAGATTCCACTCAATTTTGTGTCAACTAAAATCAGTCTGAGGATACTGAGATATATTTTAATTATTAAAACATGCCTATGTGGTTTGTCTACACATCTACTTTTTGTTCTGTGTTCTAAAATCCTTTAAAGAATGTTTCAGGGAAACAACTTTAGGGAAATTGTTTAAATCCCTTGGGTACAGTAAAGAATGGTGGGAAAGAATGATCATTTATCATACTCTTCCTCTCTCCTTAATATTCTGTGTCTGATGGTCACTAAACCTTCTCAATGAAACTGTTATAGGTGACCGTACCTGGGTTTGCTACCACTTGCTCAAAGGCTCAGTTAACTAGCATCAGATCACAGATTTAGAATTGTCTTCTACCACCCAAACCCTGTATGTCCAGTATACAATACTACTCAGAAAAGCAAAGGTTTTCAAGAACTTATCCTTTTGTAGAAAAGAAATTCCAAGAGACTGAATATGAAGTGCTCAGTGTGAGGAGAAAGAATCAGATTGAAACCTTTGGGGTCTATAGCAAGAACAAAGGGTGATAGTCTGTACTATAGAAGCTGAATCAAGAGCAGAACAGAAAATAACAAAAGGTCCTTTTAATTCTTCAAAATGGCCTCTCATTAATAATCTAGTGGCTTCACAGTGCCTGCCACCTTCTCTTCCTTCTTCTGCATCTTATGGAAACAGAGAAGAAAGGCACTTTTGGGCAGACAGCTCCCCCAGTTCTATTGGCCACGTACATATTTCACTCTTAAAGGCTGCCGACAAACAGCAAGATGCGTTTCAGTGCCAGCCTACCATAAATTCATCTGCTTGTTAATGCAGCTTTCCAGTTCATGTTTTTGCTAACTAGGAACATCAAAATGTCAATCTGTCCTCAGGGGTGTATCAACCTCACAATTTGAACTCAGTAACAAGATTAGCGTGTGATCAAGGCATACTGAAATCTTAATATTGGAGAATCCTACCATAATAGAACAAGGCTTATAAAATCAGGCACTAATAGAGTCTTAGAGGTGGGTGGAACCTTAGGGTTTATGCTGTATTGTTTTGCTTTTCTTTCTGTGACTCCCTTTTCAACTCACTCTTGTACACCATAGCATTAGCTTTCTTTTGTACAGAACTGATATTTAAGGATAGATGAATTGAAATTCTGATATTGTCTTAACATAATAATGGGCATCCTAGCTCGCTGGAGGAAAGGAAGAGAAGAGATTGGGTAAAGTGGAATAACTCAATTTGGCACGGAGAGGCTCTCCGTACAAAACAAAGACATAAATACTGACACGGTCCCCCCATTCTCACTGCGGCGAGACGTTCTGTTTAGGTGTGTCTTTGCCTGATTCTTCTTTATGTTGGCAGAAGGCGCCTGCCTTCCCTTTGGAGAACCATTCCCCTCCACTGTCTGACAATTCCATACAGGAAGACTGGTCCAGTTTCCTGGCCCCAGCCTAGTAATTGGCTTATTCCATCTCCACAGCCATAGGTCATAAATAAGCATGGCATCCCAGCCAGTCGAGCAGTGGACTTGGATAGTATGTGTATAAAGAAGGCACTTACTCTATCTTCTCTTAAGGTGCTGATGCAGGGAGACACTAAGTTGATATGGCAGTGACTTTCTGGCCATCTTGTAATAAAAGCCTGCCTGAAAATGAAGCTTCCAGAGTGAAAATCAGAACCAAGATGCTGAGAAACAAAAGCCCAGTGAGGAGGAGAGAGGGGTACCCCATATTCCTACCTCCCCCCTACCCCCCTCGTAGTAAGGCAAGGCAGTGTGACAAGGTCATGTCAGTGCTCTGGGAGCGAAAGTGACAAAGCCTCTACGGAGGTGACGTGTCGCATATCTAAAAAAGAAGGTGACCAAAAGTTCAACTTACAGCTACCATGTGACTCAGCCATTTGAATCTTAGGTATTAACCAAGTTAAAGGAAAGCTTACGCCCATACAAATATTTCATGCAAATATTCATAGCATCTGTATTCATAACAGCCTCAAACTGGAATTAACCCAAATGTTTGTCAATAGATAAGTAGATTTAAAATATTATAATTTATTTATAAAATGGAACACTACTCAGCAATTTAAAGGAATAAATTATTGATATATACAACAGGGGTTAATCTCAAAATAATTACGTTAAGTTAAAAAGCAAGACCAAAAAAAAAAAAAAACACACAAGATGAATGACTCCATCTATAAAAACTTCTGGAAAATGCAAGTCAATCAATAGTAATATAAAGTAGGTCAATGTTTGCCTGAGGACAGAAGAGAAGGGGGAAGATTGATTCAGGGAAGGGTTACCGATGGGTACAATTAGGCTTCGGGAAGTGATGGATATTTTTATTGTCTTGACTGTGGTGATGCTGATTGTGGTATATGTCAACATATATCAACTGTACAACTTAAATATGAGTAGTTTGTGTGTGTATGCTCAGTCGCTCAGTCGTGCCTGCCTCTTTGCAGCCCCATGGACTGTAGCCTGCCAGGCTCCTCTGTCTATGGGATTTTCCCAGCAAGAATACTGGAGTGGATTGCCATTTCCTCCTCCAGATTCTTTACCACTGAGCCACGTGGGAACCTACGAGTCATTTACTGTAAGCCAACTATGCTGCAATAAAGCCCTTTAAAACAAAGGAGAGAGAGCCTGTGCTGATCTGAATCCCCTCATAGGGTAGAAGACCCCTCTCACCAACAATTAATCAATTTTGGATAGGAGTCTTGCTGCAAAAATACTGCAAAACAAATTACCCTAAAATTCAGTTGTTTAAACCTTGACAACTAATTGTCATATTTGCAGGTTTGGGATTGACTACATCTTGGCTGGGCTAAGCTGGACTTCAAGATCTAGGCTGAAGTTTGGGTTTGGGTCTTTTCCACAGACTCTTACTCCTCTTACTGCCCTTAGAGCAATAGTTATTCGTGAGGTTAGCCATGAAGCATGCTCAGTGTGTGTCAGTCTGGGGGCAGGTGGATGAGCAGTAGCTCTCTGGGCCACAGTCTCTTCATAGCATGTCACAGGAGCATGGGAGCCCAAGGCAAACTAGATAATTGTATGTATGACCTTTGCTTGTATGTGTCTGCCAGTGTCCTGCTATTGGCCAATGCAGGGTCACTTAAGTCCAACTTCAGTGATGGAGAATAGATTCAGTCACAGTGCGAGGGGAAAGGATGTGCATATTCACTGAAAAATAATAAACTATTACATATAAGTACCATAAACCAATAAACAAACCTCTGAAGGCTAAACCACAGAGATATCTGGGGATTCTTTGTTACAACACATGAATTCTTGCCTATCCAAAGAGTACCATCAGATGTGCGCCAGAGTCTAGTGGTACCTGAAAACTTTAGTTTTGTCAACTGATAATTTTTATCTACTTAACCCCATTTTAGTTAGGGTTCTCTCACTTGAGCTGAAAGTATTCTACTAGGACTAGCCGAGACTAGAGTGCAGTAAACAGAGCACAGGCATCATTCGCGGGACACCTGCTATGTGCTAATTGCTTCAAACTGGCTGTTTCTTTTAACCCTCATCATAGGCAGTAAGATTGCTATTATATACCAGTCTCTTATTAGGAAGCTGAGGTTCAATATCTCAAGAGAAGAGTTAAGAACCAAACTAGATCTTTCAGAACCTGTTCTTTCCCAACTTGCCCTGTCTGTTTTGAAACAACAAAACATGGTACCCAAGGCATTTACCCTATTTCTCCGTCTCTAGTTAAAGTTGCAGTTGATTTCTGTTTGAGAGATCAACATCTATTCCACATATTTTAACATTCTCCTACTACCTCCCTGGGTTGTTGCTGTCAGAACTTAACTACCCTTAGGCCTGAAAATTCGTCTTCAGTCTGAACAATGGGGTACATGACGAAAAGCAGTGGATGTGGACCCAACTGGCTTGGAATCCCCAGTCTTCTATTTAATCACTGTGAGATCTTTGGAAAACCCTTTAAATCTTCAGTGCCTCAATTTATTCCTTTATAAAATGAGACAACAACGTATCTCTTATAGGCCCGATTTTACAGTTAAATGTGGTAAACTGAAAGCAGATTATAAACTATCAAATGCTTATCATGTAGGATTGATGATGTCATAATTAAAGTTACTAATATTAATGATTTAGAGAAAGAAACCTCTATTGGTAGAATTATAGCTGCTACAGTAAGTAACTGGGGGAGAATCATAGATCTTGGAGGGTATTCTTGCTCAATGGCTCTTAAATAGCTCATACAGACAGGCATTGTCTATGCCGCCATATAAGATAGTAACCTCTGCTACATCTGGTAGAATCAGAACCACATCTATCTCGGAGGTCTTTAATTACCCAGAGCTTTCTCCAGCAACCTGTAGCCCACTCTACGATTATCAAAAGATCTCCCAGCTCTGGCTGTGATGCTTTTTTTCTTTTCTCTACGAGGTCTTTATTAACTCCTCTACCTCTGCTAGAGGCCAGGTAGGTGATTAATGGCCCCTGAATTATGATCCCACCAGAAAGACTGTTGGTGGAAATTTATACTCAGAGTGGTGAACTAGAATTTTTTCAACCCAGGTACTTGACATTCATTGCACAATTTAATTGTAAGGAGTAGTAGTTAATGAGAGGACAGGGGAAGAGGGTGAAACAGGAGCTGAGTCTGGGCTGAAGGCCAGTGCTCCCAGCAGTGAAGTTACATCTGGGAGGGATGAATCACTGGCGGGACAAATTGCAGCACTGAAACAGGATTTCCGTCATCACTGTATTTTATCGATAAGGGAGCTAAGGCGCAAAGAGACTAATAATAGTAACAGCAACAACTGCCTCTTTGTTTTTGTACCTTCTCTGAATCAAGGTCTAAGGAGGAGTCTTTATAAGCACCAAAGCATACAAAGCTAATCTCCAAAGCAATATGATGAGGTTAGATGTCATATTTACTTTACAAATGGGAAAACTGAAGCTTAGGGCAATCTAGTGACTTGTCCAAGATCAAGCAGCAAGTCTTGCTTCTGGGACTGTGAACAGGGTCTGTCTGGACTTTAAAATCTGCTCCTTCCAGTATATCACTGATTTGTTCTACCATGTCTTTTTGCCGCTACCACCAATGTGGAGTTTACCACATGCCAGGCACTGGGTATACAATTATCACTATTGTGCCAATTTTACCAATGAGCAACCTGAGATTTGGTGTGGGTGAGACATGTACCCAAAGCCCTGTGGTGAGAGAGAAGTAGAACTGGGATTCAAACCCAGGACTGTCTGGCTCCAGGCATGATTACTTCACCCACTGCCATATCCAGCTCCAGCTGCCACCAACAGCCAACAGTGTCACCAACACACATGGCTACTGATATGCTGCTAAAGACATTAGGGTGATGAGTTTGGGGTAACAAAGGCAGAATGTGAACAATTGTGCATGCTTCTGCTACCCCGGCACTAATACACTCAATCCAGTGGCATGAAGGAAACCCTAAGTTGGTAATTGATTATGAAATTTATGATACCCATGGGATCCACAGTGATCATGAATTTGCGGTCAAAGAGTTAGCCAGCTTATATACTGCAAGAATCCTGGTGCTTAATGAAACCACATTGCTCTTCTAGCTGCCTGGAAAATCAGATGAACTAAGCTGCCAAGATTCCTGCAAACCTCTGAGCCCTGCTAAGCTTCCCTGAGTAAATAAATTGTGAAAATAGAGAATCTTTTTTAACTTGCATATAAAAACAAGCAAATGAGTCTTTTTGCATAATTGCTACAAAGGGCCCCAACCAGCCATTTCCATGTGCAATTTCATATTTCAATAAAGTTTTATTTATTTTCATTTGCAAATGTATTTGCTGCTTGTGAAGGAAAGACTCATTACTCTGACTGGTGCCAGATTGTTGGGTGGAGCTTCCACTCCCAAAGATGGCGTTTTTTTTTTTTTGCTAACCAGCAGACCCCTGAGCTTGTCTCCCCCACCTCCCCTTTCCCGGCTGCCTCTGCCTATTATTGAATTCATAATTTTCTCTCTGTCCAACTGCCCAATTGCTTTCTTTCCAAAATAGAGATAGAAATGTGCTAGCATTCATCTATTCAACACATATTTATGCAATGCCTAATATGTACCAAGAGCTGTTTCAAACACCAGAGACACAACAATAATGGGGTAGACAGTAATATTTGAGTTTGAATGAAACATTCAGGAAAAAAAAAACTTGTGCCTGTTTGTTCATTTCAGTTTAGTGGTTCAGTCGTGTCCAACTCTTTGCGACCCCATGGACTGCAGCACACCAAGCTTCCTTGCCTATCACCAATTCCCGGGGCTTGCTCAAACTTGTGTCCATCAAGTCTATGATGCCATCCAACCATCTCATCCTCTGCCATCCCCTTCTCCTCCTGCCTTCAATCCTTCCCAGCATCAGGGTCTTTTCCAAAGAGTCAGTTCTTTGCATCAGGTGGCCAAAGTACTGGAACTTCAGCTTCAGCATCAGTCCTTCCAGTGAATATTCATGATTGATTTCCTTTAGGATGAACTGGTTGGATCTCCTTGCTGTCCAAGGGGCTCTCAGGATTCTTCTCCAACACCACAGTTAAAAAACATTAATTCTTTGACTCTCAGCTTTCTTTATGGTCCAACTCTTACATCCACACATGACTACTGGCAAAACCGTAACTTTGACTAGATGGACCTTTGTCAGCAAAGTAATGTCTCTGTTTTTTAATATGTTGTTTAGGTTTGTCATAGCTTTTCTTCCAAGGAGGACGTGTCTTTTAATTTCATGGCTGCAGTCACCATCTGCAGTGATTTTGGAGCCCAAGACAATAAAGCCTGTCACTGTTTCCATTGTTTCCCATCTATCTGCCATGAAGTGATGGGATCAGATGACATGATCTTAGTTTTCTGAATGTTGAGTTTTAAGCCAGCTTTTCCACTCTCCTCCTTCACTTTCATCAAGAGGCTCTTTAGTTCCTGTTCACTTTCTGCCATAAGGGCGGTGTCATCTGCATATCTGAGGTTACTGATATTTCTTCCTGCAATCTTGATTCCAGCTTGTGCTCTATACAGTCCAGCATTTCACATGATATACTTTCCATAGAAGTTAAATAAGCAAGATGACAATATACACCCTTGATGTACACCTTTCCCAATTTGGAACCAGTCCATTGTTACATGTCTGGTTCTAACTGTTGCTTCTTGACCTGTATACAGATTTCTCAAGAAGCAGGTCAGGTGGTCTGGTATTCCCACTTCTTTAAGAATTTTCCAACAGTTTGCTGTGATTCATACAGTCAAAGGCTTTAGCATAGTCAATGAGTAGTGTGTTTTGGGGGAGGCATCAGTTCAGTTAAACTGTTAGAACATTTCGTGACAATGAGAAAAGCATGCTTGAAGGTCTTACTGTGGGATAGATCTTGGGGCATGCATTAAATAGGGAGATGTGTGGAGCTGGAGTTAAGTGAGCAGGGACGAGGGGTGGGGGTGAGTGTTGAGGAAAAGAAGCCAGAGACAATGGGGGTCCTGCAAGCCTTATCCATTGTTTGAGAGACTGCACATTGCAATGGAAAAAGCAAACAAACCTGAAACTGAAGATTCATCGAACAGGCAGGGCAGAATAAATTCCTTTGGAAAGGTTCTGGACATCAATTGGATTTCTAAATTCTTATCACTTACACTGGTTATTCTCCAGTGTCTGTAAATAAATTGTGGTGAGAGTGATGATAATTGATGTGACTCAGGATCCTGCTCAAATGTTCACATTTGATCTTCATGACTCAACCACTCCTCATGGGAGCTTTAAGAAAAAGATGGTTTTCCCAGAGGACAGAGTGGGAGCAACATGCATTCTTCATGTTCTTTATCCAGAACTCCAGGTAGGTGCAGGGTGGGCTAAACCAGGCCACTTAGGTGACTACTTTTATACATACCAAAATATAATTACTGTGATGAGAAAAGCAAGTTTAAGGAGAAAATTGAGGAAGAATATGTCAGAGATAAATACTTTCTCACTAAGGCTTAGCTGATCTAATTTGTCAACATATGGGATTTCTCTGACTCTGTCTAGTTCCCAGGTGGTTGAGACTGGGTGATTTCAACTATAGCCTGTTTAAGGAAAGGAGATAGATAAAAAATGGAAAGGAGAAGAAATAGGGTAGATGAGAGAGGACAATATTGCATCCAGAATTATAAAGAAAGATGGTCACCCCAAGCCACCAAGTACAAAGTTAAAAACAACTGTTTGGAAACAGCTCTGGGGCCACCATCTACCGTGGTCTAACTTTCCTTTTTGGGACAGTAGAACAACCTGTAGTTTTTTCATCTTATCAGAGGATGAGCTAAGTCTCAAGAAGTAGATTCTAGAATTCATGCTATTAAGGCAGGTGAAAACTTATGCACAGCACTAGAAAAATGAAAGATAATGGGCCTTACTTCTACCCAAGTGTGCAGATCAATCCAGTAGAGGAAAGAATTGGTCCAATCTCAGTATCACCAAAGGTGAGACCAAGTAGAATTTCTTGAGTAGTATTGTTAGTTGACTGTGTCTCTAAATGCTGAGATGGAATAAAGGAGACCTCCAGCCAAATTTATGGAATGTTGGAAGAGACATCAAGAGGCAATTTCTTTGAGTTCTTACTTTCATTTTGCGGGTGGACACATTTGTGATCTCATCAGAGCTGCGTTAGAGCCCAGCTGCTGCATATTCCCTAGCCAACAATGTCTCAACAGCACCATGTCCTGCTTTTCAAGAAAGGCTGGTACAGAAGGCGTGAGGCATAGTGTCTGGTGTTTCTCCAGATGGTTGGAAGCTTGGCCCAAGAAACCTCAATCTGGAGCCACTTACCTGGTGATGAATGCTGTTATTAGTGTTCACGGCACTTACCATCCAGTGCTTATCCTGAAGGATGGTAATTTATAGCTGNGCTGGTACAGAAGGCGTGAGGCATAGTGTCTGGTGTTTCTCCAGATGGTTGGAAGCTTGGTCCAAGAAACCTCAATCTGGAGCCACTTACCTGGTGATGAATGCTGTTATTAGTGTTCACGGCACTTACCATCCAGTGCTTATCCTGAAGGATGGTAATTTATAGCTGTGTTACATGTCTGGGTTGGACATAGTGGGAAGAATGACAAACTGCAGGGTCTGGAGATTTGCCCTTCTTTGGCTATGGCTAATAATAAGTATTTCTTCTATAACCATCATGACATTCTCCTCACTCATTTTTACTCTTTTCTCATTACCTCTCTTTCTCTCCCTCTCTCTTTTCCCTAATCAACTTTCAAAGGTCCAACCTAATCAGTCAAGCTGGAAGTCTTGTCAGAGGAAAGATAAAGGAATAAGAAGAGAAGGTGACATTATTTAAGTATGTTCAATATACTAGGCACTGAGATAAATATGTTAATGCTTGTCTTCCCATTGCATTCACACAATGANAGCTGGAAGTCTTGTCAGAGGAAAGATAAAGGAATAAGAAGAGAAGGTGACATTATTTAAGTATGTTCAATATACTAGGCACTGAGATAAATATGTTAATGCTTGTCTTCCCATTGCATTCACACAATGATGCTGACAGGGGCAATTTAACCCCATTTACAAATGAGGAAACTTGCCCAGAGTTCAGACACTGGGTAGGTAATAAAGTTGGAAACCAAATTCAGCTCCATCTGACTCCTAAAGTGTGTTCTTTACACATATCCTCATTTATTTCACTCTCCTCCATCTGTCCAATATATCTTCCTGCTCCTTGTCATGGGTATATATGATAGCACATTCATTTAATAAACACTGATGCTCTATTATATGCTAGAAATGAAAGAACCAAAAATATGTACAATAGTTTTCACCCTCACACAGCTCACAGTTGGTATATGCCTGCATGCTTGGGGCTTGGGATTGATAAAGAATGCACATTAGTAAGTAATTCTTATGATGGAATGTTCATTCACTGATTTATCATTATTTTAGCACATGCTTATTAAATACCTATTCTATGCCAGGAGTTATTCTGTGCCAGTGCTTANAAAGAAAGGCAATGCCAAAGAATGCTCAAACTATCACACAATTGCACTCATGTCACATGCTAGTAAAGTAATGCTCAAAATTCTCCAAGCCAGGCTTCAGCAATACGTGAACTTTGAGATTAACGCCCTTTTAAAAAGAGGAAAAGAAATGGGTTCTTTCTCTCTGTGTGTAAACACCAAGGAAAAGTCATTTGAGGACATATCCTGGAAGAGTTGCCCTCACCAAGAACTCAACCATGCTGGCTCCCCATCGAACAGTCCAGACTTCCAGCCTCTAGCACTGTGAGAAATAAATATCTGTTGTCTAAGCCACCCAGGGGATGGTGTTATGGCAGCCCAAGCTGGCTCTGGCAGAAGGGGAGATTGATCCAGGTTTTCTGTTCTTGTTGTTTCTGATATAGGCTGTTTNGGCAGCCCAAGCTGGCTCTGGCAGAAGGGGAGATTGATCCAGGTTTTCTGTTCTTGTTGTTTCTGATATAGGCTGTTTTGATGACTGCAGCCATGAAATTAAAAGACGCTTACTCCTTGGAAGAAAAGTTATGACCAACCTAGATAGCATATTCAAAAGCAGAGACATTACTTTGCCGACTATGGTTTTTCCAGTAGTCATGTATGGATGTGAGAGTTGGACTGTGAAGAAGGCTGAGTGCCGAAGAATTGATGCTTTTGAACTGTGGTGTTGGAGAAGACTCTTGAGAGTCCCTTGGACGGCAAGGAGATCCAACCAGTCCATTCTGAAGATCAACCCTGTGATTTCTCTGGAAGGAATGATGCTGAAGTTGAAACTCCAATAGTTTGGCCACTTCATGTGCAGAGTTGACTCATTGGAAAAGATTCTGATGCTGGGAAGGATTGGGGGCAGGAGGAGAAGGGGACGACCGAGGATGAGATGGCTGGATGGCATCACTGACTCGATGGACGTGAATCTGAGTGAACTCCGAGAGACGGTGATGAACAGGGAGGCCTGGCGTGCTGCGATTCATGGGGTCGCAAAGAGTCGGACATGACTGAGCGACTGAACTAAAACTGATACAGGTTTTCTGCTGAGTTGCTAAGTTGTGTCTGACTCCTTTGCAACCCCACGGACTGTATCCCACCGTGCTCCTCTGTCCATAGATCATCCCAGCAAGAATACTGGAATAAGCTGCCATCTTCTTCTCCATGGGATTTTCCCGAACCAGGGATTGAACCTATGTCTCTTGTGTTTCCTTCATCGGTAGGTTGATTCTTTACCAGAGAGCCACAGGGGAAGCCCATTTTCCTCTAGACTCTGCTGCAAACCTCTTCTTTACATTAAAAAAAATAGTCCAGGCTGTTACTATCAAGTGATGCTCTTTCTTCTAAATGTTCATAAGTTGTCTGGCGTGCCTGTGTATACAGTAATAGATAACTGAAACCAACATCAGAAGGGGAATATCCTTGTCTATTGGAGGAACTGAAGCACTCCATATTTCAAGTCTTGAAGTCTCAGCTGGTTTTTGCCCCTGTGCTGAGCCTATACTCTGCACCCAGTCCACGACTAAGTCTGATATCTGCACCCTCCACGCTTCTGGGGATTTCTCTTTGTCCAGTTCGACAGAGTTTGCCTCTTTGCTTTTTTTTTTTTTTAATCAGACGTCTTCACTTCCCTGATTTCTTCTCCCTTCACAGCTCTTACTGTGATTGGATGCAACTCTATGGCTGCCTTCCCATTATCCTGACAGACATTCAGCTCCTTCATATGTCCTGTGCCTTCTCTCACCTGACTAATGGCCTTTATCTACCTGCAATTCCTGCCCAAGTGTCCTCTTCCATGTGTGCCAGTTATCAGGATATTGCTCCCATAACATTAGGTTATGCTTCTGTCATTTACGCGTTACCTGTAGTTCTTTGTGTGTTGTTTACAAAGGAGACAGAATGATTGGAAGGAAAAAAAAAAACCAGGCTGACAAATGTTATAGACCTGTTTTAAATCCTGGCTCTTGTCATTTACCTGATCTTGAGTGAATTTAGCTATATTTTTGTCATCTGCATTATGTCAATAATATAAAAAAAATAATAATGGTGATGGCAATGACAAAATGAAAAACAATCCCAGCATCTCACTTGGTTTCAGGCATAAATAGATATGCAATATTTAATACACCTAGCTCAGGCATCACTTAATTTAACAAATGTATGGTAAGCACACCCAGTATGTGCCTGGCACTATGATAGGCACTGGAGAATCTCCACAGAACTAAGAAATATAGTCAGTGGCCTCACTGGCAGGCTTATGGCACAGCCGATGGCCCAAATCCTGCCCTTGGCCTGCTTCCGCTCAGTTCATGAGCTGATATTAGTGTTAGACATTTTTAAAACAATTTTTATTTTAAAATTAATGCAACAAGAACTTGCAAGGCCTAAAACTTTTATTAACTGTCCTTTGGCAAAAGAGTTTACCTATGCCTGGTCTAATGGAATACATAGGAATCATTCAATAAATGCCTNAGCATGTGATGCAGGGCAAGCACTGGCAGGCTTATGGCACAGCCGATGGCCCAAATCCTGCCCTCGGCCTGCTTCCGCTCAGTTCATGAGCTGAGATTAGTGTTAGACATTTTTAAAACAATTTTTATTTTAAAGTTAATGCAACAAGAACTTGCAAGGCCTAAAACTTTTATTAACTGTCCTTTGGCAAAAGAGTTTACCTACGCCTGGTCTAATGGAATACATAGGAATCATTCAATAAATGCTTTTCACAAACCAATATTTAGAGAGAAACTCTTTACACAAGTTTCTGATTAATTTCTGTATCCATTTTTGCAGCCTCATGGACTATAGCTGCCTGGCTCCTCTGTCCGTGGAATTTTCCAGGCAAGAATACTCGAGTGGGTCGCCATTCCCTTCAAGGGATCTTCCCGACTCGGGGATTGAACCCAGGTCTCCTTCCCTGGCAGGCTCAGATGGTAAAGAGTTCTCCTGCAATGCAAGAGAACCCGGTTCAATCCCTGGATTGGGAAGATCCCCTGGAGAAGGAAATGGCAACCCACTCCGGTATTCTTGCCTGGAGAATTGGATGGACAGAGAAGCCTGGTGTGCTACAGTCCATGGGGTCGCAAAGAGTCGGACACGACTGAGCAACTTTTATTCACTCAGTGCTAAATTGCAGGCAGATTCTTTACTATCTGAACTACCAGGGAAGCCCTGTCTAACGCTCAGTGCCCTACAGGCTTTTTGTTAAAAATCACATTTTCAGCTGTTTACAGGCCCTGCGTATGTGACCCATGCACCTTTGAAGCCTCCTCTAATTATAGTCTTTTTATATTTGTGCCACACTGGGGTTTTCTCTGTTCAGCAAATACTGCACACGTGCCTCAGACCAGGGTATTGTTACTCCTCACTCCCCTCATTCTGCTTGTTTACTTCTTATTTGTCCTCCAGAATTCAGCTTTAAAGTCACTCCCTTTGGGAAAATTTCCTTGACCTCTCCTTGCTAGATAGGCACCCTCCTGTACTGCTTTATTTGTTCTCATGGTTCCTGATAGTTATGGTAACTTTATTTTCTTGTTTGTGATTATTTTATGAGTCATCTCCACATGTTCGTTCCACGAGGGCAGGGGCTATGTTGCCTCTGTTTATTAGTTTACCTCCAGCATCCTAGCATGTCTTCTGGTGCTCAGTAAATCTTGGGTAAACAAATGAAACAAAGGACGAATGATTCAGTGTCTCGTTTATTGAAAAGAAATAGATCAGAAATCACATAGGAGTCTTGCAACGTGGGAGTGCTTTCCTTTCCCAGGCAAATGCGCTCCCCCCACCCCAGATGGAATTTCTGTGGCTCCATTTAAGAAGCCACTTCATTCTCTGTGTATAATTAATGGAGACCCAGTGAGCTGTTTGCACTGATACATCACCTGCAGCACACGGCAGGTGCATTTGTTACAGAGCTATCTGGGCCAAAGCTAATGAAACATTCGCAAATGTCCTGATTTACAAAGAGAAAACTGGTTCACCTGAATGACAAGGTTTGCATGCAAGGGAAATGTTCCTCTTTGCTATTTTCTGCGTTCTGGGAAGCCTCAAATCCTCAAAGTAACACACATGAACAGACCCTTCTAGAAGGCAAAGGCCAGAGGTCACCTTGAAGAAAGACAAGGGTTCTGAGATCAACATTACCCTCGGGGTGGGGGGGGTCCTTGTGTGAACTTTGGAAGCTGTACACAGATTATGTGTGCATTTATGTGCACACGTTTAAAGATTGATTAGGCTCTCACTGGAATCTGTGTCTCCCCAATAGTGGAAAGTCAGTGATTTCAGAAAATATGTTTCCTTAGACTTGAATTTATTAATTTTTAAAAAGAGAATAAGGAGCAGAGACGTATATATGTTCTGAAGAGATCCTTCCTATTTGTAGTCCCAACCTTCCTTGATCCACTGTGCAAATGAGGTAGTTCAGAAAAGTCTGGAAAGATGACTTGCCTGGGCCTTTAGAGCAGACGAGACATAAAGCTGGGACAAAATCCTGTCAGCCTAATGTCCTTTCCACCATACCCTGCTGTCCACTAACAGGATCATTTCTTGTTTCATGGCGTTCTTCATTCACTCATTCAATTTCTTTCTCACTCACTTATTCTTTCTCACTGTCCCATATTACCATTTTCTCAATATGAATTTGTAAAACTCTTAAACAGCACAGGTTTGAACTGTGCAGGTCCATTTATATACAGAATTTTTCCAGTAGTAGATGTATAGTACTGCACAACCTACAGTTAAGTTTGCTGATGCAGAAGCGTGGATACAGGGGAACAGTGGGTAATAATGGCTGACTTATTCAGCCATAAAAAGGAGCGCATTTGAGTCAGTTCTAATGAGGTAGATGAACCTGGAACCCATTATACAGAGTGAAGTGAGTCAGAGAGAGAAAGATAAATACCATATTCTAACACATATATATGGAATCTAGAAAAATGGCACTGAAGAATTTATTCACAGGGCAGCGATGGAGAAACAGACATATAGAACAGACTTATGGACATGGGGAGAGGGGAGGAGAGGGTGAGAGAATGGAGAGAGTAACATGGAAACTTGCATTACCATATGTAGAATAGACAGCCAATGGGAATTTGCTGTTTGTCTCAGGAAACTCAAACAGAGGCTCTGTATCAACCTAGTGGGGTGAGATGGGGAGGGAGATGGGAGGGAAGTTCAAAAGGAAAGGGATATATCTATACCTATGGCTGATTCATGTTGAGGTTTGACAGAAAACAGCAAAATTCTGTAAAGCAATTATCCATCAGTAAAAAATAAACAAATTTTTAGTAAAAACGGCTGACTATAAATTACACATGGACTTTGGACTGGGCAAGGAGCAGTGCATTAGCTCCCCACCCAAGACTGTTCAAGGGTCAATTTTCTTTGTTAGTTGTGACCCGCTCATTTCTAAGAGGGCTTCCCCAGGTAGCGCTGGTGGTAAAGAACCTGCCTGCAAATGCAGGAGACATGAAGAGACGCTGGTTTGACCCCTGTGTAGGCAAGATCTCCTGGAAGAAGAAATGGCAACCTACTCCAGTATTCTTGCCTGAAGAATTCCATGGACAGAGCAGCCTGGTGTGCTACAATCCATGGGTTGCAAAGAGTTGAACACAGCTGAAACAACTTAGCACGCATACACATTTCTAAGAAGAATTTTGGCTTCAATAAATCATTGTTCAATAAGGCCGATGAATTAGAAAATGAAATTCAACAGGAAAATGCATTTACCTTTTCCTTTCCAAATGCATCTTTCAAGTAAAAGAATAAAAAATCATCTAAATGCACAAGAACCCAGAGACTCGAAAAGACTTCAATAAATTTTAGAAATTGAAGATCGAGTATTCAACAAATAAACGGAACCCATAAAATAAGTGCATGCAGAAGGAGACACTGACGAGAAACAAACCAATCTGTCCTAAGAAGTCAATACATAAAGGCAAGAGATATCACCGAGGATGGTGAAAATTGGGAAAGTGATTGAAAGTCTATGTACAAAGGAGGTGAATATCACTCTAGCCCCTGAGTTCTCATCAACCACATTGCAATTTTGCATAGAGACCAGAGGCAGCAGATTGGAGGGAAATTGAATAATTCTAGGAAAAAATAATGTGGTTATTGTAATCAGTAAAATTAGTGACTTGTACCCCTTCACTCTGGTATAAAGCCCGAAGATAAGCTGCTGCTACGTATGTTGTGGTTCAGTTGCCAAGTCGTGTTTGAGTGTTTTGTGACTCCATGGACTATAGTGTGCCAGGCTCCTCTGTCCGTGGGATTTCCTGGGCAAGAATACAGGAGTGGGTTACCATTTCCTTCTCCAGGGGATCTTTCCTAGCCAGAAATCAAACCTATGTCTCCTGAATTGCAGACAAATTATTACTGCTGAGCCACTGGGAAAGGCTCTACTATGTATACAAAGCTTATATCTATTTCACGGGTCTAGAGAAGGTGATGGCACCCCACTCCAGTACTCTTGCTTGGAAAAGCCCATGGACGGAGGAGCCTGGTAGGCTGCAGTCCATGGGGTCTCGAAGAGTCAGGAAAGACTGAGCAACTTCACTTTCCCTTTTCACTTTCATGCATTGGAGAAGGAAATGGCAACCCACTCCAGTGTTCTTGCCTGGAGAATCCCAGGGATGGGGCAGCCTGGTGGGTTGCCGTCTATGGGGTTGCACAGAGTTGGACACGACTGAAGCAACTTAGCAGCAGCTGCAGCAGAATAACAGCAGGCAGTAAAGAATCTACTGATAGTTCAGAACAACTTTGGAAAAAGGGAGAAAATGCTAAACAAATCAATAGGAAGGGAAAAACCTGAAAGAAAATAGATAAGGCAATCAAACTTTGCACCAAAAGCTTATTAATAATATAAGCTAGAGGTTGTATCTATAAAAAAGAAGAGAACGCTATGAAAAAATAACAATCAGATACAAGAAAGAAGTCCTATAAATTATGTATGTGTTTGTGTATACCTCCAATAAGAGCTGAAAGTTAAAGCTGAAAAAAAATATACAGAGAGTAGAAAAAGACCACAACAGAGATACAGTGTGTGGATCTACCCTGCAAAAGACACTATCAAGAAAATGAAAAAATAAGCCACAGACTAGAAGGAAACATTCGGCAAAAGCTATCTGTCAAAGAATTGCTATCCAAAATAAACAAAGAAACTCTTTAAACAATAAGAAAATAAAGAACCTGATCTTAAAATGGACCAAAGACCTTAACAAGGACTTCACCAAAGAAAATACACAGAGCAAATACGCACACTAAAGACGCTCCACACTGCATGCCATCACGCATGCACGCTGTCGCCTCGGTCACATCCGACTTTTTGCAACCCCACAGACTGTGGCCCACCAGGCTCCTCTGTCCTTGGGATCCTCCAGGCAAGAATGCTGGAGTGAGTTGCTATGCCTTCCTCTAGGGCATCGGCATCTTCCCAACCCAGGAATGGAACCCTCATCTCTTATGTCTCCTACACTGGCAGGTGGGTTCTTTACCACTAGTGCCACTTGGGAAGCCCTGTAGGTCTTAAGGGAAATGCAAATTAAAACAAGAAGATACCACTACATGCCTATTACAATGCCCCAAATCTAGAATACCAGCAACACCACAATTCTGTGAGGATGTGGGGCAACAGGAGCTCTGATTTATTGGGAATGTGAAATGGTGTACAGCCACTATGGAAAACAGCTTGGGTAGTCTCTGACAAAACTAAATATTCTTACATTATGATCTAGCAATTGTACTCCCTGATATTTACCTAAAAGAGTTGAAAACTTATGTCCACACACAAACTTGCACACGAATATTTAAAGTGGACTTGCTTATTCATAATTAGTGAAAATTGGAAGCAATCAAGCTGTTCTTCAGTATATGAATGAATAAACAGTGATTCATTCAAAAGACAAGGGAATATCATTCAGCATTAAAAAAGAAATGAGCTACTAAGCCATGAAAAGACATTGAGGAGACTTAAATACATATTACTAGGTGAAAGATACAGGATCAAACCAATTTCCCATTACTACAAGGCTATGTTACAGTTATTTATATTAAACACCTCATCCCAGTTAAAATTTCTGTGTGATTTGTGTCTCTGGATTGAACCTGATCATTATGATAGGAGACAAAAGATAAGAACCTTAAAAAAAACAGATAATAGAAATTCTATTTTTGAAAAAGAATAAAGAAAATTTCTTGAATAAACAGATAAAAGAATTCTCAGCTTAAAAAGTTTCCAATAAGTGAGCAGATTTTTAAAAAAGGCTAAAAAAGATCCCCAGTAAGTTACATAATCATAAACTTTTATAAACTTGATCTTTACCAAGGGCACATAGAAGATTCTAGAAACTTCCAGTATGGATGGGGAAGATCATCTATAAAAAGCAACAAAAATCAGAATATATCAATGTAACAATGACAGTAAATTTATAGAATGTTATGAAAGTAAAGATAGTCAATTACCCAATCTAGTAAAAATATACTCCAAAAACATTCAAGAAAGGAAAAGTAAATTCCACGTTCATTTGTATAAACAGATAATATTAACTACAATGTTTTATTTAAATTAAAAGTTTAAATTAATTATGTTTGTTTAATGGAATGATGTAATTGTGGAGAAAAAGAATTACCAAAGTTGGCAAATCAAACAATATTACTAGAAAGATAATCTTTAAAAACACGATGCTTCACACTAGAAAATAATGCTAATAATGAATTTAAGAAATGAGTTTGCTTTCGAGCAATAAGAATAGGAAGTAGGGTGAGCTGCTGTTGGAATTTATTATAACACTTTATAATCATTTATTCATATCATAAACATGTATGTGAAGTGAAAGTCATTTGGTCGTGTCTGACTCTTTGTGACCCCATGGACTGTACAGTCCATGGAATTCTCCAGGCCAAAATACTGGAGTGGGTAGCTATTCCTTTTTCCAGGGGATCTTCCAAATCCAAAGACTGGACCCAGGTCTCCCACATTGCAGGCAGATTCTTTACCAGCTGAGCCACCAGGCAAGCCCATAAACATGTATATGTTTTTAATAAACAATAAAATAAAAAGCCAAAAGTAAAATTCCCAGGAGGAGATACATGAGATAACAAAT
>SJYW01033372.1:240346-251628 GCA_006410735.1 Raphicerus campestris
GGCTCTGTATCAACCTAGTGGGGTGAGATGGGGAGGGAGATGGGAGGGAAGTTCAAAAGGAAAGGGATATATCTATACCTATGGCTGATTCATGTTGAGGTTTGACAGAAAACAGCAAAATTCTGTAAAGCAATTATCCATCAGTAAAAAATAAACAAATTTTTAGTAAAAACGGCTGACTATAAATTACACATGGACTTTGGACTGGGCAAGGAGCAGTGCATTAGCTCCCCACCCAAGACTGTTCAAGGGTCAATTTTCTTTGTTAGTTGTGACCCGCTCATTTCTAAGAGGGCTTCCCCAGGTAGCGCTGGTGGTAAAGAACCTGCCTGCAAATGCAGGAGACATGAAGAGACGCTGGTTTGACCCCTGTGTAGGCAAGATCTCCTGGAAGAAGAAATGGCAACCTACTCCAGTATTCTTGCCTGAAGAATTCCATGGACAGAGCAGCCTGGTGTGCTACAATCCATGGGTTGCAAAGAGTTGAACACAGCTGAAACGACTTAGCACGCATACACATTTCTAAGAAGAATTTTGGCTTCAATAAATCATTGTTCAATAAGGCCGATGAATTAGAAAATGAAATTCAACAGGAAAATGCATTTACCTTTTCCTTTCCAAATGCATCTTTCAAGTAAAAGAATAAAAAATCATCTAAATGCACAAGAACCCAGAGACTCGAAAAGACTTCAATAAATTTTAGAAATTGAAGATCGAGTATTCAACAAATAAACGGAACCCATAAAATAAGTGCATGCAGAAGGAGACACTGACGAGAAACAAACCAATCTGTCCTAAGAAGTCAATACATAAAGGCAAGAGATATCACCGAGGATGGTGAAAATTGGGAAAGTGATTGAAAGTCTATGTACAAAGGAGGTGAATATCACTCTAGCCCCTGAGTTCTCATCAACCACATTGCAATTTTGCATAGAGACCAGAGGCAGCAGATTGGAGGGAAATTGAATAATTCTAGAAAAAAATAATGTGGTTATTGTAATCAGTAAAATTAGTGACTTGTACCCCTTCACTCTGGTATAAAGCCCGAAGATAAGCTGCTGCTACGTATGTTGTGGTTCAGTTGCCAAGTCGTGTTTGAGTGTTTTGTGACTCCATGGACTATAGTGTGCCAGGCTCCTCTGTCCGTGGGATTTCCTGGGCAAGAATACAGGAGTGGGTTACCATTTCCTTCTCCAGGGGATCTTTCCTAGCCAGAAATCAAACCTATGTCTCCTGAATTGCAGACAAATTATTACTGCTGAGCCACTGGGAAAGGCTCTACTATGTATACAAAGCTTATATCTATTTCACGGGTCTAGAGAAGGTGATGGCACCCCACTCCAGTACTCTTGCTTGGAAAATCCCATGGACGGAGGAGCCTGGTAGGCTGCAGTCCATGGGGTCTCGAAGAGTCAGGAAAGACTGAGCAACTTCACTTTCCCTTTTCACTTTCATGCATTGGAGAAGGAAATGGCAACCCACTCCAGTGTTCTTGCCTGGAGAATCCCAGGGATGGGGCAGCCTGGTGGGTTGCCGTCTATGGGGTTGCACAGAGTTGGACACGACTGAAGCAACTTAGCAGCAGCTGCAGCAGAATAACAGCAGGCAGTAAAGAATCTACTGATAGTTCAGAACAACTTTGGAAAAAGGGAGAAAATGCTAAACAAATCAATAGGAAGGGAAAAACCTGAAAGAAAATAGATAAGGCAATCAAACTTTGCACCAAAAGCTTATTAATAATATAAGCTAGAGGTTGTATCTATAAAAAAGAAGAGAACACTATGAAAAAATAACAATCAGATACAAGAAAGAAGTCCTATAAATTATGTATGTGTTTGTGTATACCTCCAATAAGAGCTGAAAGTTAAAGCTGAAAAAAAATATACAGAGAGTAGAAAAAGACCACAACAGAGATACAGTGTGTGGATCTACCCTGCAAAAGACACTATCAAGAAAATGAAAAAATAAGCCACAGACTAGAAGGAGACATTTGGCAAAAGATATCTGCCAAAGAATTGCTATCCAAAATAAACAAAGAAACTCTTTAAACAATAAGAAAATAAAGAACCTGATCTTAAAATGGACCAAAGACCTTAACAAAGACTTCACCAAAGAAAATACACAGAGCAAATACACACACTAAAGTCGCTCCACACTGCACGCCATCACGCGTGCACGCTGTCGCCTCGGTCACATCCGACTTTTTGCAACCCCACAGACTGTGGCCCACCAGGCTCCTCTGTCCTTGGGATCCTCCAGGCAAGAATGCTGGAGTGAGTTGCTATGCCTTCCTCTAGGGCATCGGCATCTTCCCAACCCAGGAATGGAACCCTCATCTCTTATGTCTCCTACACTGGCAGGTGGGTTCTTTACCACTAGTGCCACTTGGGAAGCCCTGTAGGTCTTAAGGGAAATGCAAATTAAAACAAGAAGATACCACTACATGCCTATTACAATGCCCCAAATCTAGAATACCAGCAACACCACAATTCTGTGAGGATGTGGGGCAACAGGAGCTCTGATTTATTAGGAATGTGAAATGGTGTACAGCCACTAGGGAAAACAGCTTGGGTAGTCTCTGACAAAACTAAATATTCTTACATTATGATCTAGCAATTGTACTCCCTGATATTTACCTAAAAGAGTTGAAAACTTATGTCCACACACAAACTTGCACACGAATATTTAAAGTGGACTTGCTTATTCATAATTAGTGAAAATTGGAAGCAATCAAGCTGTTCTTCAGTATATGAATGAATAAACAGTGATTCATTCAAAAGACAAGGGAATATCATTCAGCATTAAAAAAGAAATGAGCTACTAAGCCATGAAAAGACATTGAGGAGACTTAAATACATATTACTAGGTGAAAGATACAGGATCAAACCAATTTCCCATTACTACAAGGCTATGTTACAGTTATTTATATTA
The DNA here is from genome assembly GCA_006410735.1 of Raphicerus campestris. Classification (NCBI taxonomy): domain Eukaryota; kingdom Metazoa; phylum Chordata; class Mammalia; order Artiodactyla; family Bovidae; genus Raphicerus; species Raphicerus campestris. Next base: position 243,278 of record SJYW01033372.1, read on the forward strand.
AACACCTCATCCCAGTTAAAATTTCTGTGTGATTTGTGTCTCTGGATTGAACCTGATCATTATGATAGGAGACAAAAGATAAGAACCTTAAAAAAAACAGATAATAGAAATTCTATTTTTGAAAAAGAATAAAGAAAATTTCTTGAATAAACAGATAAAAGAATTCTCAGCTTAAAAAGTTTCCAATAAGTGAGCAGATTTTTAAAAAAGGCTAAAAAAGATCCCCAGTAAGTTACATAATCATAAACTTTTATAAACTTGATCTTTACCAAGGGCACATAGAAGATTCTAGAAACTTCCAGTATGGATGGGGAAGATCATCTATAAAAAGCAACAAAAATCAGAATATATCAATGTAACAATGACAGTAAATTTATAGCATGTTATGAAAGTAAAGATAGTCAATTACCCAATCTAGTAAAAATATACTCCAAAAACATTCAAGAAAGGAAAAGTAAATTCCACGTTCATTTGTATAAACAGATAATATTAACTCCAATGTTTTATTTAAATTAAAAGTTTAAATTAATTATGTTTGTTTAATGGAATGATGTAATTGTGGAGAAAAAGAATTACCAAAGTTGGCAAATCAAACAATATTACTAGAAAGATAATCTTTAAAAACACGATGCTTCACACTAGAAAATAATGCTAATAATGAATTTAAGAAATGAGTTTGCTTTCGAGCAATAAGAATAGGAAGTAGGGTGAGCTGCTGTTGGAATTTATTATAACACTTTATAATCATTTATTCATATCATAAACATGTATGTGAAGTGAAAGTCATTTGGTCGTGTCTGACTCTTTGTGACCCCATGGACTGTACAGTCCATGGAATTCTCCAGGCCAAAATACTGGAGTGGGTAGCTATTCCTTTTTCCAGGGGATCTTCCAAATCCAAAGACTGGACCCAGGTCTCCCACATTGCAGGCAGATTCTTTACCAGCTGAGCCACCAGGCAAGCCCATAAACATGTATATGTTTTTAATAAACAATAAAATAAAAAGCCAAAAGTAAAATTCCCAGGAGGAGATACATGAGATAACAAATTAAAGAAATCAGCCAAATGTTCAACAGGTAATTATTATTCAGTGATTGGGAGCTTTGGTATAATGTGTTCAAGAAATAAGTTTGGGAAAAAGCCTATGATTTAGCATTGTGTTTGGACTTTGATTTCAAAGAAGGTGGTAGGAAACAGGTAAAACTTGCCACCGGTAAGCACACACATTCTTGAGATAACACAAACTTTTTCTGTTCAATTTTAGATCGATGTCATCACTTGGATAGTTCAAAAGGGTCAATGAAAAGCACTCTAAATGATGTCTTAGACAAGGTTCTGACTGGAAAAAAAATCAATCTTTCCAAGAATGTTCCTTTTTTATATACCCGCCTCACAACTAACAAACCAGCAAATACACCTCTTTACATCCACATCCAATACAGATAATGGCATTAAAATCTTAATAAATATATGCATATTTTAAAAACTATATAAGAAAACTTAATCTCTGTGGATGGGTTCTAATTTAACAAGATTCTGACAGTCTAATTAATAAAAGATTTGAAGGTAGCATATTTGGAAGAATGGATCAATAATGAGCTTTTCAAGTAGCTCCTTTCCAGGACTGAGGTCACTTAAAAGCACTTGGCCATCATTTGCAGTCAGGTACTTGGCCTCTTTTCAACAGAGGCCAGGCGTAGGCCGACTATGTACCTTGAGGATGCTCAGGAATTGAGAGACCGAGTTGTCCAGAAATAAGTGATTCACCAAACCTTTAAAATATATTGCTGAAACAAATTTCATGCTCTTATATGTCAAATATAGCACCAGAAATAAAGTCAACCTGAGGTCATGTGATCTAGTTGCATCATCCAGTTTCAACTTAAGGCCGACAGGTCACATTTTAAGCAAGCAAAAAGAAGTCACATTAGGACCAAGTGGTATTTGCATAGAAACCTATCCACAGGACTCTGATCAATACCCTCCAACATATTTCTTAACAAAATTCTTTGAGTAAGGGCAATAGACATAGTACACACAGACATACAAGCACACACACACACATCCCCATTCAGAGTCAGAGACACTGAAGAACTGAGTATCTCTATCTCAGCCTTGCTGAATATGAAACAGTTGCATGTTGTGATAAACCTCAAATGGCCAATTAGAGTCAGAACTGAATACTTAAATATGTGGCCAGTAATCAGACTCTGAGACAAATGTGGTGAGAACTCTGCTCAAAGTATTAGAAAGCTTCATTTCTCTCTCAGATTCAACCACAATCAAGTCGACCCATCTCAGCTACCTCATTCTTTTTTTGATGTCAAGAGCTCTCATCAGGTAGAATGACAATGCAATATCAATGTGTCTCACAACATTGTCTTGAGAGTTACAAAAGATGATATAAACAAATGGCTTTAAAATGGTATAGCAGACTGTGCAGATTTAGAGTATTAGAATGGCTACATAACAGTGCATGTATAAAAAAGTTCAAAGTTTGAGCAAAAGTGAGAGCTTATTGGCTTATGTAATGGGGTTACAGATGGTCTCAGGGATTGTATCTTAAAAATTATCCAGACTCTTTTTTTTCTTTAATTCCTATGACCCAAATCACTCAATTATTCTACTTCTTTTTCTNTGCACGCTGTCGCCTCGGTCACATCCGACTTTTTGCAACCCCACAGACTGTGGCCCACCAGGCTCCTCTGTCCTTGGGATCCTCCAGGCAAGAATGCTGGAGTGAGTTGCTATGCCTTCCTCTAGGGCATCGGCATCTTCCCAACCCAGGAATGGAACCCTCATCTCTTATGTCTCCTACACTGGCAGGTGGGTTCTTTACCACTAGTGCCACTTGGGAAGCCCTGTAGGTCTTAAGGGAAATGCAAATTAAAACAAGAAGATACCACTACATGCCTATTACAATGCCCCAAATCTAGAATACCAGCAACACCACAATTCTGTGAGGATGTGGGGCAACAGGAGCTCTGATTTATTAGGAATGTGAAATGGTGTACAGCCACTAGGGAAAACAGCTTGGGTAGTCTCTGACAAAACTAAATATTCTTACATTATGATCTAGCAATTGTACTCCCTGATATTTACCTAAAAGAGTTGAAAACTTATGTCCACACACAAACTTGCACACGAATATTTAAAGTGGACTTGCTTATTCATAATTAGTGAAAATTGGAAGCAATCAAGCTGTTCTTCAGTATATGAATGAATAAACAGTGATTCATTCAAAAGACAAGGGAATATCATTCAGCATTAAAAAAGAAATGAGCTACTAAGCCATGAAAAGACATTGAGGAGACTTAAATACATATTACTAGGTGAAAGATACAGGATCAAACCAATTTCCCATTACTACAAGGCTATGTTACAGTTATTTATATTAAACACCTCATCCCAGTTAAAATTTCTGTGTGATTTGTGTCTCTGGATTGAACCTGATCATTATGATAGGAGACAAAAGATAAGAACCTTAAAAAAACAGATGATAGAAATTCTATTTTTGAAAAAGAATAAAGAAAATTTCTTGAATAAACAGATAAAAGAATTCTCAGCTTAAAAAGTTTCCAATAAGTGAGCAGATTTTTAAAAAAGGCTAAAAAAGATCCCCAGTAAGTTACATAATCATAAACTTTTATAAACTTGATCTTTACCAAGGGCACATAGAAGATTCTAGAAACTTCCAGTATGGATGGGGAAGATCATCTATAAAAAGCAACAAAAATCAGAATATATCAATGTAACAATGACAGTAAATTTATAGCATGTTATGAAAGTAAAGATAGTCAATTACCCAATCTAGTAAAAATATACTCCAAAAACATTCAAGAAAGGAAAAGTAAATTCCATGTTCATTTGTATAAACAGATAATATTAACTCCAATGTTTTATTTAAATTAAAAGTTTAAATTAATTATGTTTGTTTAATGGAATGATGTAATTGTGGAGAAAAAGAATTACCAAAGTTGGCAAATCAAACAATATTACTAGAAAGATAATCTTTAAAAACACGATGCTTCACACTAGAAAATAATGCTAATAATGAATTTAAGAAATGAGTTTGCTTTCGAGCAATAAGAATAGGAAGTAGGGTGAGCTGCTGTTGGAATTTATTATAACACTTTATAATCATTTATTCAAATCATAAACATGTATGTGAAGTGAAAGTCATTTGGTCGTGTCTGACTCTTTGTGACCCCATGGACTGTACAGTCCATGGAATTCTCCAGGCCAAAATACTGGAGTGGGTAGCTATTCCTTTTTCCAGGGGATCTTCCAAATCCAAAGACTGGACCCAGGTCTCCCACATTGCAGGCAGATTCTTTACCAGCTGAGCCACCAGGCAAGCCCATAAACATGTATATGTTTTTAATAAACAATAAAATAAAAAGCCAAAAGTAAAATTCCCAGGAGGAGATACATGAGATAACAAATTAAAGAAATCAGCCAAATGTTCAACAGGTAATTATTATTCAGTGATTGGGAGCTTTGGTATAATGTGTTCAAGAAATAAGTTTGGGAAAAAGCCTATGATTTAGCATTGTGTTTGGACTTTGATTTCAAAGAAGGTGGTAGGAAACAGGTAAAACTTGCCACCGGTAAGCACACACATTCTTGAGATAACACAAACTTTTTCTGTTCAATTTTAGATCGATGTCATCACTTGGATAGTTCAAAAGGGTCAATGAAAAGCACTCTAAATGATGTCTTAGACAAGGTTCTGACTGGAAAAAAAATCAATCTTTCCAAGAATGTTCCTTTTTTATATACCCGCCTCACAACTAACAAACCAGCAAATACACCTCTTTACATCCACATCCAATACAGATAATGGCATTAAAATCTTAATAAATATATGCATATTTTAAAAACTATATAAGAAAACTTAATCTCTGTGGATGGGTTCTAATTTAACAAGATTCTGACAGTCTAATTAATAAAAGATTTGAAGGTAGCATATTTGGAAGAATGGATCAATAATGAGCTTTTCAAGTAGCTCCTTTCCAGGACTGAGGTCACTTAAAAGCACTTGGCCATCATTTGCAGTCAGGTACTTGGCCTCTTTTCAACAGAGGCCAGGCGTAGGCCGACTATGTACCTTGAGGATGCTCAGGAATTGAGAGACTGAGTTGTCCAGAAATAAGTGATTCACCAAACCTTTAAAATATATTGCTGAAACAAATTTCATGCTCTTATATGTCAAATATAGCACCAGAAATAAAGTCAACCTGAGGTCATGTGATCTAGTTGCATCATCCAGTTTCAACTTAAGGCCGACAGGTCACATTTTAAGCAAGCAAAAAGAAGTCACATTAGGACCAAGTGGTATTTGCATAGAAACCTATCCACAGGACTCTGATCAATACCCTCCAACATATTTCTTAACAAAATTCTTTGAGTAAGGGCAATAGACATAGTACACACAGACATACAAGCACACACACACACATCCCCATTCAGAGTCAGAGACACTGAAGAACTGAGTATCTCTATCTCAGCCTTGCTGAATATGAAACAGTTGCATGTTGTGATAAACCTCAAATGGCCAATTAGAGTCAGAACTGAATACTTAAATATGTGGCTGGTAATCAGACTCTGAGACAAATGTGGTGAGAACTCTGCTCAAAGTATTAGAAAGCTTCATTTCTCTCTCAGATTCAACCACAATCAAGTCGACCCATCTCAGCTACCTCATTCTTTTTTTGATGTCAAGAGCTCTCATCAGGTAGAATGACAATGCAATATCAATGTGTCTCACAACATTGTCTTGAGAGTTACAAAAGATGATATAAACAAATGGCTTTAAAATGGTATAGCAGACTGTGCAGATTTAGAGTATTAGAATGGCTACATAACAGTGCATGTATAAAAAAGTTCAAAGTTTGAGCAAAAGTGAGAGCTTATTGGCTTATGTAATGGGGTTACAGATGGTCTCAGGGCTTGTGACTTAAAAATTATCCAGACTTTTTTCTTTAATTCCTATGACCCAAATCACTCAATTATTCTACTTCTTTTTCTTATACCACTAAGTTTTTTTATGCAGTGGGTAGAGTGGAGGCAGCAAACAACATATATCTCTTGACTATTTTTTAAAGCGAGTTTAGCCACATAAAAAAGGTCATCTATCAGCATTTGCTCATAAATTCCAAGGAAGGACTTTAACTTGGATCACCTTGGATTACATTCTCCTATATGAGTCAATGACTATGGCCGAGAAGAGGGGTTTAACCAGATCTGGTCACAAGAATGCCTTGAACTACACAGAGTGATAGATATTCAGCCTGTCACCTCCCTTTGCTAGAGGGAGGTGCAAAGAAACACTGGAAGACAAATATCAGATGTCTACTCCCTCTGTGCCCCGAAAGCTCCTGGCAGCCCTCTGTCACATTCCATGGAACGGAGTTGTTTTTCACTCTTCCAGCCTGCATATATATGTCTGATTCACTTTTGTATTCTAGCATATCTCACAGGACCTAACATAGATTAGTTGCTCAATAAATATAGATTGAAAGGATGAATAAATACAATTTCTGTTAAAACTGCAGAGGACTCTGCTATCCCATTTCTTCCCTGTTTATTGAGAATTAACTTCTGTGTGCCTAAACTCCCAAACTCTCCTAGGCTTAATACTGCTACTTGGGAACTTTTTCTCTGTTTAATTTATTGAATCTTTACTTGGCACCGATCCTAAAGGAGACCAGTCCTAGGTGTTCATTGGAAGGACTGATGCTGAGGCTGAAACTCCAATACTTTGGCCACCTCATGCGAAGAGCTGACTCATTGGAAAAGACCCTGATGGTGGGAGGGATTGGGGGCAGGAGGAGAAGGGGATGACAGAGGATGAGATGGCTGGATGGCATCACCGACTCGATGCACATGAGTTTGAGTGAACTCCAGGAGTTGGTGATGGACAGGGGGGGCCTGGCATGCTGCAATTCATGGGGTCGCAAAGAGTCGGACACGACTGAGTGACTGAACTAAACTGATGAGCAGAACCCTATGTGGAGTTCTTTAGATAATTCAGAAGAGAATTACTTTAAAATTACTTTAGAATTACTTGAGTGGAGAATCACTTCTTGGTGTTCTAAATGGTAAATTGGAAACTCTAAGAATCTTACAGGAACTTCCACGGTGGTCCAGCAGTTAAGACTCCTTCCTCCCGAGGCTGGAGGTCGAGGCTTGATCCCTAGTCAGGGAACTAGATTCGACAGGCCACAACTAAGAGCTCACATATCACAGCTGAAGAGTCCACATGCCACAGTGAAGATCCTACACGCTGCAGCTAAGACGTCTGTGCAGCCAAATTAATAAATAAATAAAATGTAAATAACATTTAAAAAGGAATCTCACAGCTGGATTGGCAAATCATGGCATTTGAGCTAAAATGAACAATCCCTGGAACCATCTGTGTGACAAACCCTCATATAGTCCACTCACATGATATATAACATTGAAGTTCAGATATAAGATAAACTAAGAGTACATCATGAGAAATGCTGGACTGGAAGAAGCACAAGCTGGAATCAAGATTGCCAGGAGAAATATAAAAAACCTCAGACATGCAGATGACACCATCCTTATGGCAGAAAGTGAGGAGGAGCTAAAAAGCCTCTTGATGGAAGTGAAAGAGGAGAGTGAAAAAGTTGGCTTAAAGCTCAACATTCAGAAAACGAAGATCATGGCATCCAGTCCCATCACTTCATGGGAAATAGATGGGGAAACAGTGGAAACAGTGTCACACTTTATTTTGGGGGGCTCCAAAATCACTGCAGATGGGGACTGCAGCCATGAAATGAGAAGACACTTACTCCTCGGAAGAAAAGTTATGACCAACCTAGATAGTATATTCAAAAGCAGAGACATTACTTTGCCGACTAAGGTCTGTCTAGTCAAGGCTATGGTTTTTCCTGTGGTCATGTATGGATGTGAGAGTTGGACTGTGAAGAAGGCTGAGCACTGAAGAATTGATGCTTTTGAACTGTGGTGTTGGAGAAGACTCTTGAGAGTCCCTTGGACTGCAAGGAGATCCAACCAGTCCATTCTGAAGGAGATCAGCCCTGGGATTTCTTTGGAAGGGATGATGCTAAAGCTGAAAGTCCAGTACTTTGGCCACCTCATGCGAAGAGTTGACTCATTGGAAAAGACTCTGATGCTGGGTGGGACTGTGGGCAGGAGAAGAAGGGGATGACAGAGGATGAGAGGGCTGGATGACATGACGGACTCAATGAACGTGAGTCTGAGTGAACTCCGGGAGACGGTGATGGACAGGGAGGCCTGGCGTGCTGCGATTCTCGGGGTCACAAAGAGTCGCACACGACTGAGCGACTGAACTGAACTG
>SJYW01033372.1:252316-281992 GCA_006410735.1 Raphicerus campestris
GTCCCTTGGACTGCAAGGAGATCCAACCAGTCCATTCTGAAGGAGATCAGCCCTGGGATTTCTTTGGAAGGGATGATGCTAAAGCTGAAAGTCCAGTACTTTGGCCACCTCATGCGAAGAGTTGACTCATTGGAAAAGACTCTGATGCTGGGTGGGACTGTGGGCAGGAGAAGAAGGGGATGACAGAGGATGAGAGGGCTGGATGACATGACGGACTCAATGAACGTGAGTCTGAGTGAACTCCTGGAGACGATGATGGACAGGGAGGCCTGGCGTGCTGCGATTCACGGGGTCACAAAGAGTCGCACACGACTGAGCGACTGAACTGAACTGAACTGAGGACCAACTGAAGTCAGTGCAAAAACTAGATGGCCAGGAGGGATATTAAGGTTCTGGTGACAGTGAGCAGAAAGGAATAACTATGTTCGTGGACCTACTATGACCCAGGAACTATGTGCAGCATCTTTAACCATTATTTCATGGTATCTCTCCCAGCTCCAGGAGGCGGGCATCTCTGGCTTTTCTATCTTTACTTGGCCAGGTACAAACTGAGGCTCTGAGAGCTTAAATGAGTCAGTGAGACAATGCAAAGGATACAAGGTTTATAACCCTGCACTGGTGTTTTTAGTGCTACTAAGCTTTTCTTTATAGTGTAATGAATCATACATACATCACACCAGACAGTGTATTCATGTAAAGATGATCAGCCAGGAGGTGAAACAGAAAATTATAGATGCATCGGAACAGTCAGTTCAGTCGCTCAGTCGTGTCCAACTCTTTGCGACCGCATGGACTGCAGCACTCCAGGCCTCCCTGTCCATCACCAACTCCTGGAGTTCACTCAAACTCACGTCCATCGAGTCAATGATGTCATGCAGCCATCTTACCCTCTGTTGTCCCTCCCCTTCTTCTCCTGCCCCCAATCCCTAACAGCATCAGAGTCTTTTCCAATGAGTCAACTCTTTGCATGAGGTAGCCAAAGTATTGGAGTTTCAGCTTTAGCATCATTCCTTTCAAAGAACACCCAGGACTGATCTCCTTTAGAATGGACTGGTTGTATCTGCTTGCAATCCAAGGGACTCTCAAGAGTCTTCTCCAACATGACAGTTCAAAAGCATTGATTCTTTTCAACTCAGCTTTCTTCACTGTCCAACTTTCACATCCATACATGATCACTTTGGAAAAACCATAGCCTTGAATAGATGGACCTTTTTGGCAAAGTAATGACAATTATACAAATGTTAATAGGTAATATGAATTGATCATAGGTAATAGATCTGAAAGATGAATGGGACATGAAGACACACGAATGTATAATTAAGATAGATTGAAAGATATGTTCATATATATTTTTATGGGGATGCTGTCAACTTTGTTTTGTGAAAAGTCAATTAATTGGCTAAGTGAGAAGATAATCAGACAATTATGGGAAAGCCACAATTTGCTCCTACCACTTCCATTGCTTCTCTGGCTCCGTGTCCTTGTTCTTTCTCATCCTCAGTTTCATTGTCTGTAAAATGAGAATCATAAACGAAGCCCAACCTACACACACAGGGTAGTTTGAGACTCCTACAAGGCAGTTGTTGGGGAAGCACCTTGAAAATTGTAACATGCTCTGTTGCTCCCCTTAGTTCGACCTGGGGAGTTTCGCAGCTTCTGAAAAGACAGCCAGCCTCATCTCAGGTCAGGAAATGGCTTATTTTATTTTTACTTTTTTTACAGGCTGCCTGAGCTTGGTTGCTGCCTGTCTATCACTGGATGCGTGTTTTATCAGCTTTCACATCGCCTCTACCTTGCAGCTCAGCTCATATCATCAAAAACCACTCTGGTGCCCTTGGTGTCGGCAAATGGTTGTTTGGCTGTTGTATCTCCTATGCCATCTCTAAAGCTGAGCTCAGTAACAGACCCTTTTTTGATGCCAGATGATCTGAAAGCTGGATGAAAAGTGAGGAGAATGTTTTCCCACTCAAGATCAATATGCCTTTAACCTTCCTTCCTTCTATCCTTGGGGAAGCGTCTCTTCTCACCTCCCTGGCAGTTTTTGCCCTTCCACACTCCTGTCTTTTCATTTTCCCCTCCCTGCAGCTCCCCCATCTTCACCACAGCCTGGTTAGAATTCAGCATGTCTTCCTCCCTGAGTTCTTGTGTTAATGTCCGTCAAAACAGATTCCACTGGATTGCTTTCCTAAACAGAGTCCCCTATTGCTTTGGACCAAAGAAAACAAGTAGTTACTCTCTTTAAGTCAGAATACAGAGGTTTGAATATTGCTCTGTTACGATGAGCAACATGACCTTAGATAACTGATTTCATCTATCTGAGTAAAGCTTTCCTTTTCTGCAAATTGGGGGCAGCAATGCCTGCCTTGCTCATCCCCTGCAAGCCTAGAACATTTACAATGGAAAGGCCCTAGATGTTAAATCCTATATGTGAACATCTTAGTGACAAGCAGCTTAATCTTTTACTTAAAAACACATATAGTATACTTCTTTAGTGTGAAACATTAAATTTTTAAAATACAGTTCAATAATCAAACCATTTTTAGTCATATATTTCTATGATTTGTAAGAAATGAAACTATAATGTAATAAAACTTAACCTCATGAAAATCACTTTGCCCCCCACACCTGACAACATCTCACCCCCTTTACCCCTCAAATCATAGGTCAAGTGACAGAATCTTTCTTTATATTCTTAAATATGAAGCAAAGTGAAGTGAAGTGAAGTCGCTCAGTCGTGTCTGATTCTGCAACCCCATGGACTGTAGCTTATCAGGCTCCTCCATCCATGGGATTTTCCAGGTAAGAGTGCTGGAGTGGATTTCCATTTCCTTTTCCAGGGGATCTTCCTAACCCAGGAATTGAACCCGGGTCTCCTGGATTGCAGGCAGACGCTTTACCGTCTGAGCTACCAGGGAAGCCTGCCAGGTAAGTATAAAGCAAACTTAAAATGAGGAGCCTCGCCTTACAAAGTGTGCATTAGCAACGTGTGTGTATGTGTGTGTGCTCAGTCATGGCTGACTTTGCAGCCCCAAGGACTGCAGGGCACCTGGTTCCTCTGGCTATGGAATTTTCCAAGCAACACTAATGGAATGGGTTGTCATTTCTTACTTCAGGGGATCTTCCTGACTCAGGGATCGAACCTGTGTCTCCTGAACTGGCAGGTAAATTCTTCACCACTGTGACACCTGGGAAGTCCATGCATTAGCAATATCCCTACATTATATATTGGAGAAGGCAATGGCACCCCACTACAGTACTCTTGCCTGGAAAATCCATGGACGGAGGAGCCTGGTGGGCTGCAGTCCATGGGGTCGCTGAGGGTCGGAGATGACGGAGTGACTTTCNAGGTCAAGTGACAGAATCTTTCTTTATATTCTTAAATATGAAGCAAAGTGAAGTGAAGTGAAGTTGCTCAGTCGTGTCTGATTCTGCAACCCCATGGACTGTAGCTTATCAGGCTCCTCCATCCATGGGATTTTCCAGGTAAGAGTGCTGGAGTGGATTTCCATTTCCTTTTCCAGGGGATCTTCCTAACCCAGGAATTGAACCCGGGTCTCCTGGATTGCAGGCAGACGCTTTACCGTCTGAGCTACCAGGGAAGCCTGCCAGGTAAGTATAAAGCAAACTTAAAATGAGGAGCCTCGCCTTACAAAGTGTGCATTAGCAACGTGTGTGTATGTGTGTGTGCTCAGTCATGGCTGACTTTGCAGCCCCAAGGACTGCAGGCCACCTGGTTCCTCTGGCTATGGAATTTTCCAAGCAACACTAATGGAATGGGTTGTCATTTCTTACTTCAGGGGATCTTCCTGACTCAGGGATCGAACCTGTGTCTCCTGAACTGGCAGGTAAATTCTTCACCACTGTGACACCTGGGAAGTCCATGCATTAGCAATATCCCTACATTATATATTGGAGAAGGCAATGGCACCCCACTACAGTACTCTTGCCTGGAAAATCCATGGACGGAGGAGCCTGGTGGGCTGCAGTCCATGGGGTCGCTGAGGGTCGGAGATGACTGAGTGACTTTCCTTTCACTTTTCACTTTCATGCACTGGAGAAGGAAATGGCAACCCACTCCAGTGTTTTTGCCTGGAGAATCCCAGGGATGGGGGAGCCTAGTGGGCTGCCATCTGTGGGGTCACACAGAGTCAGAGATGACTGAAGCAACTTAGCAACTATATTATATATGAAGACTCAGAAGCAAAGAAGGTAAGGAAACTTGCTTCAAATTATATATTTAGTATGTTGTGGGACTACAATTTGAACTCAGGTACTTAGGTTCCAGAAACTGTGATTTTCATCACTGTGCTGTTCTCTAAGCAGTCCAGTGCTCCATCAATAAGACAGTAAATGGATGTCATGTTTTAGATGTATATTATAGCATATCTATTCAGTACTTAGAGCAACATACTAGGATAGCTAGGTAATTCCAGGATAATAAATGAGCAATGACACATTTATTTTTCACTCTTACAGAGTGCAGTGAATGTCTGGACAAATTCTTCAGGGCTGCAGCTGATCACTGATGACCCAAGGAACAAGAGCCCCATATTGATGAACATTAATAATGTTTACCACCCCCACCATGCAGAGCTAGTCATCAGCTAAAAGTAGTGATCTAGATGGACACTTTACAATAAGAAAGACTATTAAAGACAGTTCTGTATGAAGAAAGAAATAGAACATGATATAAAATTTAACTTCAGTTAAAATATGTGCAATAAAATTATAAGCATTTTTCTAGAATGCAAACAAAGGAAGAATTATATTGAATATATTAAAATGGACTAATATACATGCATTTTATATCTATCCTTGTATTTATCCATTTTCCTATCTACTTATCAGTCTATCAGCATAAATAGGAAAGTAGAAGTAGAGAATAGATACTAAGAATTGTAAACGTTAAGAAACATTAAGAAATCAAGCGAAGGTCCTTGTATCAATAAAAACCATAAGTCATGAATTAACATGATTAGCTCAAAGTTCTAAAGCAGAGGTTTGTAAACTCTAGCCCTTCAGCCAAATCCCACCTGCCACCTGGTTTGTAAATAAAGCTTTATTGGAACTCAATGTCACTCATTTGTTTACATACTTGCTACAGCTGCTTCTGCAATAAAATGGCAAGTTGAATAGTTGCAGCAGGGACAGACTCCTCCACAAAGTTAAAAATATTTGATATCTGGATTTTTATAGAAAAATGTTTGCACCCTAGAAAACAAAGGTGAGAGACCATATCTGACTCAGCATGTTCTGAGTCAGAAACAAAAACGACCCTATGTCTTCCATGTAAGAGCATCTAAGGTACAATTTAAGGGGTAACCCAGCGGCTGGTAGCTAAGGGAGTGGAGGTCTGGAAGTTGTCACAGAACTCATCCTGACACGTGGAAGTGGGCGGTTCTCAAACCTTGCCCACGTCCCCACTGCATTTCACAGGAATCTCTTGTAAGTACCTGGCATCTGTCTCATTCTGCAGCAGTGACTGTATGAGGTTTGTGTAAGCTTTCTGGGAAGCTATGGTAAATATTATGACACTTTAACATATCTAGCTGCAATGATCCCAGATAATAAGAGTTCTTCCCTTCTCCTTTCCACTGTTCAATTCTAATCTAGGACCATATCAGTCTTGGGTTTCTAGGAAATGCAGATTATTTTTCTCTCCGCAATACAAGGAACACTTAGAAGTGGGTCATAGTGATGTGTACTGATAACAATCATTGGAATATTACTGTTTTATTTCCATTTGAATAATGTTGAAGAGCAATAAATACTTATGCATTCCAATGAGTTTCCACTCCAGAACACCATAACCTGAGATTTATGGACTTCTAGGAGGACAGTGCTTGGTCTTTAGAGGGTCTGAATAGATGTTAATATCCCTCTCCCATTAGTGGTGAAGACATTACTGAAGAATTCCAGGCTCCCTCAGAGGATCTGTCTTACCACTATGTTTGCTAGACTCTGTGCTCCTTCAATGCTGAGGACTTTACCTTTTTTATATACCTCAGAGCTACAGTATCTGACACAGAGAAAGTTTTTAGTAGATGTGTATGAAATCAGTAATTAAGATAGTGAATGTATAGCACTGCACAGATAAAATGCAGAATATGTATCATAATTTTTTAAAAACTCCAGCTACTCATAGATAATAACACATTGAAGTTTACATCAAAACCTTTCCAATATGTTCCAGATAAATCTACCTTAGCACTAGGTGCTGAAAGAGATTAGACCATTGCGCAGATAACCAAGTGATGTCATCGTTCCTAATAAAAGAATGCAAGATTCAAGAGTCAAAAGGGGAAAGAGAGCAAACCAAGGGGACAGAGTGTGACCCCTGCCCTCTTCCCATAAGGTCATGTCTGTAGAGTTTCAGTTCAGCTTGCCAATGGGAACTGCATTCCCTCTGAATACACCTCCCGTCTCTCTGTCTCATGAATCACTCTGCTTCCTCAGTACCTACTAGGTCCTAAAGACTGAGACACAGCTGCTGACTCATGACCTCCTTATGTCAAACCATGCTCCAGCTTAGCATCACTAGACATTAGAATATACGGGTTCAAGTCCTAACTTGTGCTCTTCCTATCAATTTCAGAGAACCACCTGACATGTCTGCATTTTAATTTTCCATTCTCTAAATGGGTATCAGTCAGTCAGTTCAGTCACTTCGTCATGTCTGACTCTTTGCAACCCCGTGGACTGCAGCACACCAGCCCTCCCTGTCCATCACAAACTCCCAGAGTTTATTCAAACTCATGTCCATTATAAGGAAGGATATTCTAGCAAATAAGCAGGCATATGCAAAACAGCTCAATATATTATTATTATTGGGTTGGCCAGAAAGTTCATTTGGGTTTTTTCTGTAACAGTTTGCAGAAACAGTTTACAGAAAAACCCCAAAGAACTTTTTGTTCAACCCAATATATGTCAAGAAAGTGCAAACTGTTAATAACAGCATTTATCAAGCATTCATAGTTTGTCAGAGCCTGGTAAATTTAACTCTTGGCCTAAGTGAATTAGTCAACAGCTAATTTGGAAATCTAAAATGTCAATAGTTACTGAATAGTGAGCTGAAACTAATATCTCCCCCCACAAGCTGTAACTCAGCCAATCCTTATTTATGAGCTTAATAGCTTCTGATTAGCTGGCTTTCTCTCCATTTTCCTGTCCCCATTTCCTGGGTTGTATACAACTTCCTTTGCCAGGTAAAAACCTAAATCCCTGAAAATCTGAACAGAGTGTACCCGGCACAATTCTGATGGACATAAACAATCTTGGGCTTTAGTTAAAGGCTCTTGTGTCTGATCTAAGCACTCACTGTCTTGGGGACTCCAAGTAGTACCTAGATGTTCACTTCCTTCACCAGCTTCATTCTCTAATCTCTGATCTCCTCAAGTGTTATTACGTGTTAGCATAGACCATAGCATATGCAGAGAGTCCATAACTACGCAAACATGTAAATTTGCTTCTTCTCCTTGTTTAGTCCATCATTTTGGTAATTCTCTCTTCAGACCTCAGTTTCCTCACACAGAAAATAAGGATAAAGGTTACTAGCCTGCCAACCTTGGAGACTGTTGAAAAAGAATGAGTAGTCTTTCCTGGGACATTAGAAAATGCTTCATAGACATGCCATTACAGTTAGAATTTGAAAGATAAGAAAGCAGTGACTCCTGGAAAAGGTGAGCAAGATTTTGATATTTATTGTTGGAGATAAATCAACAATTACCACTAGAGAAGATCAACAAAAGAAATATCAGAAATCAAGTCATGGAAAGATGAAGATTTATGGAATGTGCAGATAAGAGAGACAACTTTGATATGCTTGCATTTTCTGGTGATTCAGGAGAGCAGCTGAACAACTGAACACTGGGAAATTGGATTAAGACAGTGGTGAAGGCATCTAATACCATGGTAGGGACACAGAGTTTATACTGTGCTGGCGAACTCTCTTTTTGAGAGTTAATCTCTCTTAATACTTTTTATAGTTTAAAAGGGTACAAATACACACACACACACACACACACACACACATACATATGCCAAAGAATTGATGCTTTTGAATTGTGATGCTGGAGAAGACTCTTAAGAGTCCTTTGGACTGCAAGGAGATCAAACCAGTCAATCCTAAAGCAAATATAAGCCTGAATATTCATTGGAAGGACTGATGCTTGAAGTTGAAGCTCCAATACTTTTGCTACCTGATGCAAAGAGTTGATTCATTGGACAAGACTCTGATACTGAGAAAGATGGAAGGCAAAAGGAGAAGAGGGTGGCAAAGGATGAGATGGTTAGATAACAACACCAACTCAATGAGCATGAATTTGAGCAAACTCCAGGAGATAGCGAAGGACAGGGAAGCCTGGTGTGCTGTGGTTCATGACGTTGCAAAGAGTTGGATACAACTTAGCCATTAAACAAAATCAACAACTATATATATATAGTTATAATATAGTTATATATATATATAGTTATATATATATAGTTTTTTTATATATATAGTTATATATATATATATAAAATCTTTAGAAAATTAATTTATCAGCCATGTGAAAGATTCAATGTAAAAGTATCCCCCAAAATATATTCTTAAGGCACAAGTTCAACTGGTTGTTAAAAGGTGTCTCAGTTACAAACCTATAAATACAAACACACAGCTATCAGAAATAGTAGCTACACAATAAATATTTGTTGAAAGAATGAATGAGCAAAGGTTAGTAAATTTTAGGTTCAACCAAGATAATTAAACTTTTTCTTATTGATTTTTTTCTTGTTTTGATGATTTAGCTGTAGAATGTGCTATAACATCTAACACACTGATAACGCTCAATGAATCTCCAGGAAGAGAGGATAGGAGAGCTTTCATAATTTCACTTGTCATGGAACTTCTTTCATCATGTATCCCATGGGCACCGGTGTTTGATGGAAAATATCATGGGAAATGTTAGATTAAAAAGAGAAATTGTAGGTAATGAGCCCTGACAAGAAGCAATTTGGATGACTCAGGAGAGCAAGAAGGGTCCCTGAACTACAATAGTGCCAGGAGGGCTGGAGAAGAAAGGCTTGGGGGTCACACTATGAAAGTTATCTGGACCAGACTCANACACACATACATATGCCAAAGAATTGATGCTTTTGAATTGTGATGCTGGAGAAGACTCTTAAGAGTCCTTTGGACTGCAAGGAGATCAAACCAGTCAATCCTAAAGCAAATATAAGCCTGAATATTCATTGGAAGGACTGATGCTTGAAGTTGAAGCTCCAATACTTTTGCTACCTGATGCAAAGAGTTGATTCATTGGACAAGACTCTGATACTGAGAAAGATGGAAGGCAAAAGGAGAAGAGGGTGGCAAAGGATGAGATGGTTAGATAACAACACCAACTCAATGAGCATGAATTTGAGCAAACTCCAGGAGATAGCGAAGGACAGGGAAGCCTGGTGTGCTGTGGTTCATGACGTTGCAAAGAGTTGGATACAACTTAGCCATTAAACAAAATCAACAACTATATATATATAGTTATAATATAGTTATATATATATATAGTTATATATATATATATAGTTTTTTATATATATAGTTATATATATATATATAAAATCTTTAGAAAATTAATTTATCAGCCGTGTGAAAGATTCAATGTAAAAGTATCCCCCAAAATATATTCTTAAGGCACAAGTTCAACTGGTTGTTAAAAGGTGTCTCAGTTACAAACCTATAAATACAAACACACAGCTATCAGAAATAGTAGCTACACAATAAATATTTGTTGAAAGAATGAATGAGCAAAGGTTAGTAAATTTTAGGTTCAACCAAGATAATTAAACTTTTTCTTATTGATTTTTTTCTTGTTTTGATGATTTAGCTGTAGAATGTGCTATAACATCTAACACACTGATAACGCTCAATGAATCTCCAGGAAGAGAGGATAGGAGAGCTTTCATAATTTCACTTGTCATGGAACTTCTTTCATCATGTATCCCATGGGCACCGGTGTTTGATGGAAAATATCATGGGAAATGTTAGATTAAAAAGAGAAATTGTAGGTAATGAGCCCTGACAAGAAGCAATTTGGATGACTCAGGAGAGCAAGAAGGGTCCCTGAACTACAATAGTGCCAGGAGGGCTGGAGAAGAAAGGCTTGGGGGTCACACTATGAAAGTTATCTGGACCAGACTCAAGGGTTCATTAATGTCAGGAAAGGGGAAGATGGAGGAATCTAATGATTCCTGAGTTTTTAACTTTAGGAAGATTGTGGTCTTATTCTATTCATAAAACTTGCCACTGAAGTAATTTATGTATGAAAATCTATTAGAGTTGAAGTGTCCCTTTCATTTTTCATTGCTTTCAAAAAGTATCCAAAAGTGAGAAAAGCAAAGATACCCTGAAATTGGCACTCACCTGCATGATGTAGATACAGATAGAATACAAACAGATCAATCAATTGATCAATAGGACATAGATGGGTATGTGTGTGTATCTCCCAATAGTTCCTAAAATATGCACATATATGTGTAAAGTTGTAGCCTATTTATTTATAATTTATTTACAAATTTTTAAAAGTTTAAATGTCAAAGAATGGAAAATTAAACAAAACTGATTAACCAATGCAATAGAATACTGTGAATCATTAAGAATAATGTCTTACAAGAAAACTTCACATCATATTAAAGAGGAAAAACTTCCTATGGTATAACTTAAGTGTGAGAAAGGAGCGATGGTATAAATCAGAATATACTTACAAGAATTTTGTTAAGGAAAATATGTTTTGCCTTATATGCATGGAAATTCAAGCACGTGGAAACACAATAATAATTTAGCACTAGTTTTACTCAGACAGAGAACTTGTTGTAAAATCGTTTTATCTATATTGAATTTTCCAAATGACCATACTGTAATTTATTAAGCAGGCAAAAAATTGTATTTTTAGCATAAGTTTGATTATCATTATTTCCAGAATATATATATTAATTTTGTCATTGACATTGCTCTTCTTCNCTCTTTGCACATGGCTGGTACTGGGCTAGTTTCTTTAGTTGTATTACTGCATGTGAGTGTAACAGTTCTGCAAGGTAACGGTTGATGTTTCCACTTTATAGATAGGGAAGTGAATGAAACTGAGAGGTTAACTTGTTAATGGAAGGACTGGAAATCAGGTCCCTCTTTCTGTGACCCATTCTTTTAAGCAGCAGGATATACTATACCTGTCCACATAAACAGGCATCAGGTAACTTTACCGAGAGGGTGATATGGTAAATAGTTTTGAGAAATGCCAGGTTAATAATTAAACTGTTTAAATATGAAAATATGCACGTGAGATCCCCCAAAGGAGGAGGAAATGTGGACTTATTTCCCAAATTTATTGGACTAATGGGTCTTTCTACACAGCACATCTCATAAGATAACTGTTCTGCAGAACAAACATTGGAAAGTGCTTTTACATTCTGATACTTCAATGGAGTAAACTCTACTTAATAATTATTTCCAAAACATAGGTTTTCATAGTAAGCAAAATCAGACAATCAGCCCTCTTGGAGAACATTATCTTGACCAGACTTCTTTCTGCCAGCATGTGCAGCTGTTTCACAGAACATCTGGAAGAGACCTGTCTTCATCTAACTCTATGCTGTGTGGGGAATGCTAATGGCATTCACATTTTCCTTTGCAACCAATTTCATGACTCTCTTTCTCATTTTTTTTTTCCCCTTGAACACTAAAGGACATTTTTATTTGGCCAGAGACATTTAACAGAACCACTCAATGGGTATCTTTTAGAGTCCTTTGTGTGAACTCAACTTTCAAAACTACAACGTGTGAAAAAATTATCAAAAAAATTTAAAAAAGCAAACTGAGATGTGACTTAATAAATTTTTTCAAACAGTGAAGGAAAAGTTACCTAACTTCTCACCAGTAAGCCATTCCTAACGTGGTTTCCCTGACCTGGACTAAGCATACAATTGACAATCACAACTTGCTTCTGCCCATACTCCCCTCAAACCATCAGTCATTACTATCATGAATGTATTAATAATCAATGGGATGAAATGGGAGAAAGAATGATTGAATGTGGAAAAGAGCTGTTCTCTGACAGATGTGGGAAAGAGGCCCAAAATGTGAAAGGGAAGCGAGGGTTGGGTCTTTGCTCAATACTGGGCCTAGGAAACAGCCTATGGGGTTTCCCAGCTCTTTAACTGGCTCTGTGTTTGTGGAAAAAGAGAAAAAGAGGGAGAGATCTATGCACCCTGCCCTTTGAGACTTCAGAATTCTTACAAATAACACAGCAACTCTTGGACCCTGGAATCATAAAATCCATGAGTAATGTGACCCTGAAGATCATCAATATGAGGATTTTAAATATTGTGTTCCATGGAGCCACAGGTGAGAGGCAAAGGGACCTCTGGAGAGAAAAGCTCAGACCCGCATTATTCACTTCAGTGGACATAGATTCATGTTCCTATGGGGGGAAAATGAAATTTCATTAAAGCAGGACTTCAGTCAACATGGTGTTTGGAGTTCATGCCATTATCTCCATGATCTATATAAAGTGTCACAAAATAGGCTTTTAATTGAGTTATTAGAGAGGCATATTCAAAATAAAGGCTGGGAGGATTATAAGAAAGGCTGACAAGAGGTAGGATTTGGCCAAAAGAAGCAGAGGCTCCAGAGATGTGCAGTAAGTGTGGGGAGCAGCAGCAGGCGCAGGAGGAGCAGTAGGGCGACACCCCTAGACATGAACACCAAGCGCACGTGGGCAGAGGAGGGCTGACAGGCTCTGTGACCCGTCCACACCCCTCCCGCACTGTGAACAAGCAGTTGTGATCAGAGGAGCCACTTCGAGGCAGAGACATGGCAGAAACTGAATGGCCAGTAATTCTGGACAGACGGTGGGAGAAGGTCTTCTCCTGCTGCTGCGTATCACCCAGTTCTTAATGTGACTGGAAACAGCAAATGAATGAGCTCAGTAGAAGCTTTTGGATTAGAAGGGACAGCTGACAGTCATGCGGTTTTCAAGTGTGAGCTTAAGCTTGTAGGCAAGGATTACAAAAATGTGAGCGCTAGAAGGCAATGGCATCCCACTCCAGTACTCGTGCCTGGAGAGTCCCATGGACGGAGGAGGCTGGTGGGCTACAGTCCGTGGGGTCACAAAGAATTGGAGACGACTGAGCGACTTCATTTGCACTTTTCACTTTCGTGCACTAGAGAAGGAAATGGCAACCTACTCCAGTGTTCTTGCCTGGAGAATCCCAGGGATGGGGGAGCCTGGTGGGCTGCCGTCTACGGGGTCGCACAGAGTCGGACACGACTGAAGCGACTTAGCAGCAGCGCTCTAAAAGGGACACCATAGAGAAACACAGAGCTGATATGAAAAGCAGAAAAGAAGTTTATAATAAGCATAATTAATATTCTTGGTAAAAAAGAAAGTAAAAGCTCGCCTGAAGCAATACCAAGAGACTGTATAAAACTGCAAGCATTTTCATCTTTGTAATGGTATGAAAATGGCTGCATAATGGAAATAAAGGTAGGAACAAGAAGACAGACAGACTGAACAGCAGAATAGATGAAGTTAAGGAGAAACTGGTGATTTGGAAGCTGTAAGTCTCCCAGGATGTATCTCTGCTACATGAGACACACACCCAGACTCCCTTCAAAAAGGGTAAGCCCAGCTGCAGAGGGAATGCTTAGCTGACTGTCTTCCCTGCTGGCACTGTGCGTGGCGACTTTAGCTTCTGAGTCAAGGTCATCATCCTCCCTGCTGGCACTGTGCGTGGTGACCTTAGCTTCTGAGTCAAGGTCATCATCTTCCCCACTGGCACTGTGCGTGGCGACCTTAGCTTCTGAGTCAAGGTCATCATCTTCACTGCTGGCAATTTACGTGGCTGCCTTAGCTTCTGAGTCAAGGTCATCATGCTATTCTCAGATCAGCCCTCACCCAATGATTTATCAAGACAGTGGTGATGTGTAGCTCTTCTGAGGAGCAGTTTGCTCTGGAGTATCTTTTGAGATGACAAGGACAGTCTGGTAAGTATAGTATTCTGACAGCTCCCCTTTCCCTTGACCCCACCATGACCTTTTGATAATGTCAGTGTTAACTCATCAAAGTTTTTGTACTCCTAATTCCACCACAATATCTGATTCCTGGAAGATCAAAGCTTCCAGAGCATCAGGAGGGTGTAAGGAGATAGAAAATATGAAAAAGAAGCTGGGAAACATGGGGCATTAATACACGTGTGTGGAGGCAGAACATGTGAATGTATTACAAAATAAATTTAAATAAGGATGACACAGCCAACTAAATTGTAATTTAAATGTGAGAGAGAATAATGATATTTACAGACAAACCAGGATTTAGGAAATTACCAGCACAAGTATTTCTGAATAATGATTAGAACATATGCTTAAAGAATAGTGAATATAAAAGGAAGTAATGACGGGTAATAAGCACTTATGATGAAAGAAAATAATGACACGTTGTTGTTTGCATAGGACATCAAAAATTTACATATATATTTTTTCTATAACCATCTGGAATTAAAATTCCAGTGATTCCAACTAGGTGATGAGTTAGAGAGGAGAGAAAAACTAAATTTTGTGTCTTGGATAGATGGAAGCTATAGATATTAACCTTAGATGTTAGAAAAAAAATAAAATGCTCAGTAAAAATTNCTGCTTTTTAATATGCTGTCTAATTTGGTCATAGCTTTTCTTTCAAGGAGCAGGCATCTTTTAATTTCATGGCTGCATACATTAATATCTGTATGGACAAAGAATGGTTAGCAAAATTCCCATTTGTGATAGAAACTTCAGTTCAGTTCAGTCGCTCAGTAGTATCCGACTCTTTGCAACACCATGAATCGCAGCACGCCAGGCCTCCCTGTCCATCACCGTCTCCCGGAGTTCACTCAGACTCACGTCCATCGAGTCAGTGATGCCATCCAGCCATCTCATCCTCTGTCGTCCCCTTCTCCTCCTGCCCTCAATCCCTCCCAGCATCAGAGTCTTTTCCAATGAGTCAACTCTTTGCATGAGGTGGCCAAAGTACTGGAACTTCAACTTCAGCATCATTCCCTCCAAAGAAATCCCAGGGTTGAACTCATGCAAAAACTGCTAATCTGTCAACTTTCACACTTTTCTGAAAGCTAACAATCTCCTAGGCCCACGGAATAGCAAATAGTATGCACTATTTCTTTTAATTTTAATAATCACCTTCATAAATATGTACCTTTTTGTTTTCACTTTACAGATAAAGAAAATGAGGTCTGTGGAGGCCAAGTGAATTATTCTAATGTAAACAGATCCTAGTCTCAAACAGCAAAGCCCATGCACTCAATCACTATACTACACCGGATGCCTTTTCTTGAGTCCTGAATCATGATTAACGTTTAAACAGGTTTAACATTGAAATTCTGAGCACCCATGCTGGAGTGATAAGAACAGCTGCCAAATAATTTGACTGCTTTGTTTGTTTTATTTATTTTTACAAAATCCAGTAGTAAAGAACAGAAACTAACAGGAAAATTCAAACCTACCACCTCCTGGTAGGGTCAGCTGTTCTATTAAAACATAGCTGCTGGAAACTCTCAATTCAAATTTGACCCAAGGTTCAACTTTTGGCAAAAATATGTCTCTCCCCAGGCTCCTCTGAGACCTCCTCAGCTACACAGAACAGTGGTTGTGTTTAAGGACCATGAGCTCCTCACTGGGGAAGAGACAGTGGGGGAGGAAGGGCACGGGGATTATAGGGAGCAACTTCCTTGTCAGGGCAAATATAAAATAAGGGTCAGAAAGGAAACAGAGAGCATCGCAGGACTTTGGTGCCGACAGGGCTTCACTGAAGGAATAATAACAAAAATTGATTTTAAGGCGTATGTCCATCTCTTTTATTTTTCTAAACAGCAAACCTTTTTCTGGATCTTTAGGATCAGATAAAGAAAAAGTGAAATATCCATGTGTTTACAGCTTTATGGTCTTCTAGGTTGCCTTTCTGCTGAGTTTCTGTTACTACTAATTTTATCAAGATAATCACTATTTATTCAGCTACTATTTTCTGAGCTCTTTGCACATGGCTGGTACTGGGCTAGTTTCTTTAGTTGTATTACTGCATGTGAGTGTAACAGTTCTGCAAGGTAACCGTTGATGTTTCCACTTTATAGATAGGGAAGTGAATGAAACTGAGAGGTTAACTTGTTAATGGAAGGACAGGAAATCAGGTCCCTCTTTCTGTGACCCATTCTTTTAAGCAGCAGGATATACTCTACCTGTCCACATCAACCGGCATCAAGTAACTTTACCGAGAGGGTGATATGGTAAATAGTTTTGAGAAATGCCAGGTTAATAATTAACTGTTTAAATATGAAAATATGCACGTGAGATCCCCCAAAGGAGGAGGAAATGTGGACTTATTTCCCAAATTTATTGGACTAATGGGTCTTTCTACACAGCACATCTCATAAGATAACTGTTCTGCAGAACAAACATTGGAAAGTGCTTTTACATTCTGATACTTCAATGGAGTAAACTCTACTTAATAATTATTTCCAAAACATAGGTTTTCATAGTAAGCAAAATCAGACAATCACTCCTCTTGGAGAACATTATCTTGACCAGACTTCTTTCTGCCAGCATGTGCAGCTGTTTCACAGAACATCTGGAAGAGACCTGTCTTCATCTAACTCCATGCTGTGTGGGGAATGCTAATGGCATTCACATTTTCCTTTGCAACCAATTTCATGACTTTCTCATTTTTTTTCCCCTCGAACACTAAAGGACATTTTTATTTGGCCAGAGACATTTAACAGAACCACTCAATGGGTATCTTTTAGAGTCCTTTCTGTGAACTCAACTTTCAAAACTACAACGTGTGAAAAAATTATCAAAAAAATAAAAAAAAGCAAACTGAGATGTGACTTAATAAATTTTATCAAACAGTGAAGGAAAAGTTACCTAACTTCTCACCAGCAAGCCATTCCTAACGTGGTTTCCCTGACCTGGACTAAGCATACAATTGATAATCACAACCTGCTTCTGCCCATACTCCCCTCAAACCATCAGTCATTACTATCATGGATGTATTAATAATCAATGGGATGAAATGGGAGAAAGAATGATTGAATGTGGAAAAGAGCTGTTCTCTGACAGATGTGGGGAAAGAGGCCCAAAATGTGAAAGGGAAGCGAGGGTTGGGTCTTTGCTCAATACTGGGCCTAGGAAACAGCCTATGGGATTTCCCAGCTCTTTTACTGGCTCTGTGTTTGTGGCAAAAGAGGAAAAGAGGGAGAGATCTATTCACCCTGCCCTTTGAGACTTCAGAATTCTTAAAAATAACACAGCAACTCTTGGACCCTGGAATCATAAAATCCATGAGTAATGTGACCCTGAAGATCATCAATATGAGGATTTTAAATATTGTGTTCCATGGAGCCACAGGTGAGAGGCAAAGGGACCTCTGGAGAGAAAAGCTCAGACCCGCATTATTCACTTCAGTGGACATAGATTCATGTTCCTATGGGGGAAAAATGAAATTTCATTAAAGCAGGACTTCAGTCAACATGGTGTTTGGAGCTCATGCCATTATCTCCATGATCTATATAAAACACCCGAAGTGTCACAAAATAGGCTTTTAATTGAGTTATTAGAGAGGCATATTCAAAATAAAGGCTGGGAGGATTATAAGAAAGGCTGACAAGAGGTAGGATTTGGCCAAAAGAAGCAGAGGCTCCAGAGATGTGCAGTAAGTGTGGGGAGCAGGAGCAGGCGCAGGAGGAGCAGTAGGGCGACACCCCTAGACATGAACACCAAGCGCACGTGGGCAGGGGAGGGCTGACAGGCTCTGTGACCCGTCCACACCCCTCCCGCACTGTGAACAAGCNGAGCAGGCGCAGGAGGAGCAATAGGGCGACACCCCTAGACATGAACACCAAGCGCACGTGGGCAGGGGAGGGCTGACAGGCTCTGTGACCCGTCCACACCCCTCCCGCACTGTGAACAAGCAGTTGTGATCAGAGGAGCCACTTCAAGGCAGAGACATGGCAGAAACTGAATGGCCAGTAATTCTGGACAGACGGTGGGAGAAGGTCTTCTCTTGCTGCTGCATATCACCCAGTTCTTAATGTGACTGGAAACAGCAAATGAATGAGCTCAGTAGAAGCTTTTGGACTAGAAGGGGACAGCTGACAGTCATGCGGTTTTCAAGTGTGAGCTTAAGCTTGTAGGCAAGGATTACAAAAATGTGAGCGCTAGAAGGNGACCCTACCTGAAGCCAACTCAGTGGTGACACAGAGCTTTTCCTTACGCAATTGTAAAAGGACTGTAGTGGAGTATCACTGAAGGTGAACAGAAAAACAAAAAAAATAGAGAAACCTTCACAGAAATATTTATCTGACAATCCAGTTTGCAGTATGTTTTCTAGGCACGTGTAATAGATAAATGGATCCCTTTCTCTTAAATGAGAATATCTATTGAAATATATCATTAGTGCAATCATTGGGCTAAATGAAAATTANGGCAATGGCATCCCACTCCAGTACTCGTGCCTGGAGAATCCCATGGACGGAGGAGGCTGGTGGGCTACAGTCCGTGGGGTCACAAAGAACTGGAGACGACTGAGCGACTTCATTTTCACTTTTCACTTTCGTGCACTAGAGAAGGAAATGGCAACCCACTCCAGTGTTCTTGCCTGGAGAAACCCAGGGATGGGGGAGCCTGGTGGGCTGCCGTCTATGGGGTCGCACAGAGTGGACACGACTGAAGCGACTTAGCAGCAGCACTCTAAAAGGGACACCATAGAGAAACACAGAGCTGATATGAAAAGCAGAAAAGAAGTTTATAATAAGCATAATTAATATTCTTGGTAAAAAAGAAAGTAAAAGCTCGCCTGAAGCAATACCAAGAGACTGTATAAAACTGCAAGCATTTTCATCTTTGTAATGGTATGAAAAGGCTGCATAATGGAAATAAAGGTAGGAACAAGAAGACAGACAGACTGAACAGCAGAATAGATGAAGTTAAGGAGAAACTGGTGATTTGGAAGCTGTAAAAGTCTCCCAGGATGTATCTCTGCTACATGAGATACACATCCAGACCCCCTTCAAAAAGGGTAAGCCCAGCTGCAGAGGGAATGCTTAGCTGACTGTCTTCCCTGCTGGCACTGTGCGTGGCGACTTTAGCTTCTGAGTCAAGGTCATCATCCTCCCTGCTGGCACTGTGCGTGGTGACCTTAGCTTCTGAGTCAAGGTCATCATCTTCCCCACTGGCACTGTGCGTGGCGACCTTAGCTTCTGAGTCAAGGTCATCATCTTCACTGCTGGCAATTTACGTGGCTGCCTTAGCTTCTGAGTCAAGGTCATCATGCTATTCTCAGATCAGCCCTCAGCCAATGATTTATCAAGACAGTGGTGATGTGTAGCTCTTCTGAGGAGCAGTTTGCTCTGGAGTATCTTTTGGGATGACAAGGACAGTCTGGTAAGTATAGTATTCTGACAGCTCCCCTTTCCCTTGACCCCACCATGACCTTTTGATAATGTCAGTGTTAACTCATCAAAGTTTTTGCACTCCTAATTCCACCACAATATCTGATTCCTGGAAGATCAAAGCTTCCAGAGCATCAGGAGGGTGTAAGGAGATAGAAAATATGAAAAAGAAGCTGGGAAACATGGGGCATTAATACACGTGTGTGGAGGCAGAACATGTGAATGTATTACAAAATAAATTTAAATAAGGATGACACAGCCAACTAAATTGTAATTTAAATGTGAGAGAGAATAATGATATTTACAGACAAACCAGGATTTAGGAAATTACCAGCACAAGTATTTCTGAATAATGATTAGAACATATGCTTAAAGAATAGTGAATATAAAAGGAAGTAATGACGGGTAATAAGCACTTATGATGAAAGAAAATAATGACACGTTGTTGTTTGCATAGGACATCAAAAATTTACATATATATTTTTTCTATAACCATCTGGAATTAAAATTCCAGTGATTCCAACTAGGTGATGAGTTAGAGAGGAGAGAAAAACTAAATTTTGTGTCTTGGATAGATGGAAGCTATAGATATTAACCTTAGATGTTAGAAAAAAAATAAAATGCTCAGTAAAAATTTAGGGAAAGCACAAAAATAATAGCAACAGAACATGTAACTTTCAAACTAGAACAGAGAAAAATAGAAACAAAACTATTGATTTAATAGAAGCAGAAAAGAAAGTTTTTTTTAATAGAAAAAATAGTGAAGAAAAATTTAATAAAAAGAGATCCAGTAATATGCTACTTATAAGAAATATTTCTTTCAAAATGAAAAGGGAAAACATATATACCAAGACACATACTTAAAAAAAAAGGCTTGAATAGCAAAGGGCTTTGAAAGCAAAGGGCTTCCCTGGTAGATGAGATGGTAAAGAATCTGCCTGCAATGCAGGAGACCAAGGTTTGATCCCTGAGTTGGGACGCTCTCTTGGAAAAGGAAATGGCAATTCAATCCAGTATTGTTGCCTGGAAAATCCCATGGACAGAGGAACCAGATGGGTGACTGTCCACGGGGTCGAAAAGAGTCAGACACAACTGAGTGACTTACACTGACTAACTGGATAGCAATATTTATATCAGGTAAATTGCAATTTGGGGCTAACAAAGCGAGAAAAGAGAATATTTATATGAATAAACCTAACAATAGACCAAGAAGATGAAACATGTAGCGTGAACTTTGTGTCCACCTGACAAGATAGACAGATCAAGGCCCAATAAAGTTTCTTCAAATTCAGAAAAATCATACACTATACTGACTCACCTTCTTCGATACCGAAAAATGCAAGAGAGGTAAGGTGTCAGTAAAATCTTGATATCGTGGACAAAAATTCTTATTATAAAAAATGTTTCTGTTGTTTAAGAACTTTGAAAAAAAATTCCTTTGGTCTCATAGTAGTTGAGGGTCATTGCAGACACTCAAGTGATTTGTACAAGCCCCAACAATATCGACAAAGACAAGCACCCAGGTGTTCCAGTCCAAACAAAAGAGCAAACCCAGCTGTTGACATGTCTTGTCAACAAACTCCAACTGNTTTAAGAACTTTGAAAAAAAATTCCTTTGGTCTCTTGGTAGTTGAGGATCATCGCAGACACTCAGGTGATTTGTACAAGCCCCAACAATATTGACAAAGACAAGCACCAAGGTGTTCCAGTCCAAACAAAAGAGCAAACCCAGCTGTTGACATGTCTTGTCAACAAAATCCAACTGGAGAAAATATATTGTTTTTCTTTAATTATCAATTGTATAAGGGTGAAGCATAACATGAAATTAAGCAAGCCAAAGAACACAGGGTGAGAAGACCCAGATTCTGCCTTCAGTGCTGTGTCTCTCACGCAGAATAAGGGCCTCTGATTTCAAAGTGAACTCAGGAAGGCTGGGAGAAGATTAAACCCTGAAAAAATCGCCAGATTTCTGGGATAACTTGACTAATGGAAAGTGACAAGGAAGATGTAGTGTTCACGCTCAGGTGAAAGAATCATTTCACCAGGCTACAATGCTACAAAAGCAGGCATTTTTTCCTTGTTAGCATTTTGGTAAGTTATACAAGAAAAATCTGTATTCTTACTTTTTTTCCTTTGAGGGCAACTTTTTCTCATATAGGTTTCAAATCTAGAGAGTGTTGGGGTTGGGATGATCAGAGTCACATGTTATAAAGAGTAAAATAAAGGATAGAAAATCAATTGCCTTTACTAATGGGAAATCACTGTTATCTTGGAGAGACATCTACATCAGAAAAGATGAGGTATAAACCATGCCTCAAAGAGCTGTTTATATGTATTATGGATATTAGCCCTTTATTGGTCATATCACTTACAAATATTTTCTCCCATTCAGTAGGCTGCCTTTTCGTGCTGTCGATGTTTTCCTTTACTGTGTAAAATCTCTTAGTTAGCTTAATTTTGCTTTTGTTTCCTTTGCTTTAGGAGACAGTTTCAAAAAATATTGCTTTGATTTATGTGAATGAGTGTTCAGAAGCATTACTTACAATAGCCAAAATATGGAAGCAATGTAAGAGTACATCAACAACGGACATCAACAATGTATAGATAGAGAAGGTGTGGTATATGTGAATATATATATATATACATGTATGTATATGTAGGTATGTGAATAATATGCGGCCATAAAAAGAAGGCTAAGTGAACGGATCAGAGAAAGATAAATACTGTATGATTCCACTTACCCATGGAATATAAAAAAATAAAAAAGATTAATATATAACAAAAAAGAAACAGATTCACACATATAGAGAACAAACTAGTGGTTACCAGAGGGAAAGGGAAGCAAGGAGGTGCAAGATGGAGAAAGAGACACCAACCACTCTGCATACAGTAAATAAGCTACAAGGTCATGTTGTACACAATAGGGGATATAGACAGTATTTTATAGTAACTATAAGTGGGGCATAGCCTTTTAAAATTATGACTCACTACACTGTACACTTGAAACATAATATTGTAAACCAACTATACCTCAATTTAAAAAATTAAGAATTGCATGCCGTGTAAGAAACAATACTGCACTAGACCTGGAGTATCACTGTTAAGGTAATTCAGGGGAGAGACGGGCACTCGTAGGATTTTAACAGGTGCTCCCTCTCGCGAATCTGAGCAGACCCTGGGAGACAGTGAAGGACAGGGAAGTCTGGCAGCCCGTGGGGGTTTCAAAGAGTCAGACACGGCTTAGTGGCTAAAAAACAGCGACCATCCTGGAAGATATATTTCACTTACAAAAGTGATTTGTAGTATTTACAAGATGCTTTACTTTCAGTTATATTCTTTATTAGTATCTCTTGGAGAATTATCATCAGCATAGGGATGGTGCTTAAATTCTGACTTTTTATTTACAAAAAATAAAGATGTGCATGTTTGTCTTTGGAAAATATATAATTGATGACATCACATTTTTGAGAGAGTTGACCAAGCACTACGGTCTGGAAACCCAAAACTATGCAAGTAAAAATAATTAACAAAAGGTCAATGTTTTCTATAACCTATTTTTAACCTGAGCAGATTATTAAAAAATAAACTCAAAATTTTGAAGTATTTGTTGTTAGAAATGCGACAACATTCGGTTTTAGTTTCTTTCGCTTGCTATTAAATTTAAGTGACATTGTTTATTTAAATAAAAACATAACAAAAATTGTAGACCATGAGTATGCCATGTGTGTAAATTATCCAGTGAGTGCATTATATACCAGGCAATGTGTTAACGTGTTAGTCGCTCAACTGCGTCCCATTCTCTGTGACCTNGCCAGCAAATTTGA
Source organism: Raphicerus campestris (assembly GCA_006410735.1). Lineage (NCBI taxonomy): Eukaryota > Metazoa > Chordata > Mammalia > Artiodactyla > Bovidae > Raphicerus > Raphicerus campestris. The sequence goes on from SJYW01033372.1 coordinate 275,605, forward strand.
AAAACTCAGCAGTGGCCACAGGACTGGAAAAGGTCAGTTTTCATTCCAATCCTAAAGAAAGGCAAGGCAAAAGAATGCTTAAGCTACTGCACAATTGCACTCGTCTCACACGCTAGTAAAGTAACACTCAAAATTCTCCAAGACAGGCTTCAACAATATGTGAACAATGAACTTCCAGACGTTCAAGCTGATTTTAGAAAAGGCAGAGGAACCAGAGATCATATTGCCAACATCCACTGGATATTTGAAAAAGCAAGAGAGTTCCAGAAATACATCTATTTCTGATTTATTGACTATGCCAAAGCCTTTGACTGTGTGGATCACAACAAAGTGTGGAAAATTCTTAGAGATAGGAATACCAGACCATCTGATCTGCCTCCTGAGAAATCTGTATTCAGGTCAGGAAGCAACAATTAGAACTGGACATGGACAATATACTGGTTCCAAAAAGGAAAGGAGTACGTCAAGGCTGTATATTGTTATTGTGTTTATTTAACTTATATCCAGAGTACATCATGAGAAACGCTGGGCTGGATTAAGTGTAAGCTGGAATCAAGATTGCTGGGAGAAAAACCAATAACCTCAGATATGCAGATGATACCACCTTTATGGCAGAAAGCAAAGAAGAACTAAAGATCCTCTTGATGAAAGTGAAAGAGGAGAGTGAAAAAGCCGGCTTAAAGCTCAACAATCAGAAAACTAAGATCATGGCATCCAGTCCCATCACTTCATGGCAAATAGATGGAGAAACAGTGGAAACTAGCCAACTTTAGTTTCTTGGGCTCCAAAATCACTGCATATGGTGACTGCAGCCATGAACTTTTGCTTACTCCTTGTTAAGAAAAGCTATGATAAACCTAGACAGTATATTAAAAAGCAGAGACACTACTTTGCCAACAAAGGTCTACCTAGTCAAAGCTATGTTTTTTCCAGTAGTCATGTATGGATGTGAGAGTTGGACTATAAAGAAAGGTGAGTGCTGAAGAATTGATGCCTTTGACTTGTGGTGTCCGAAAGATGCTTGAGGGTCCCTTGGACTGCCAGGAGACCCAACCAGTCCATCCTAAAGGAGATCAGTCCTGAATATTGACTGGAAGGACTGATGCTGAAGNACTATAAAGAAAGGTGAGTGCTGAAGAATTGATGCCTTTGACTTGTGGTGTCCGAAAGATGCTTGAGGGTCCCTTGGACTGCCAGGAGACCCAACCAGTCCATCCTAAAGGAGATCAGTCCTGAATATTGACTGGAAGGACTGATGCTGAAGCTGAAATTCCAATATTTTGGCCACCTGATGCGAAGAGCTGACTCATTTGAAAGACCCTGATGCTGGGAAAGATTGAAGGTGGGAGGAGAAGGGGATGGCAGAAGAGGAGATGGTTGGATAGCATCACCAACTCTATGGCCATAGAGTTTCAGAGTTTCAGTAAACTCTGGGTGTTCTTGATGGACAGGGAGGCCTCAAGTGCTGCAGTCCTTGGTGTTGCAAAAAGTCAGACACAATAGAGCAACTGAACCGATCTCTTTGTTTGGTGGTGTGTGTTTGTGACACTAAGCGTTCTGAATGTTCACTATGCCATAAGATGCTGGACTATAGAAGCTGTCTTCTTTTCTTATGTTTTCACTCCTCAGGATGTCAAAGAACAAGTTTAAGCTGCAATGTACACTTGAGATAGAATTCAAGAATATTACAAGTTTTTCAACTTAGAAAAAATCTATTTCAAGCTGCATGATTTACACAAGAAATAAGTCTCAAAGACGAAAAATGACTTCAAGTGTGTTAATGGTTGTGTCTGACTAAAAGCAAGGTCCCCTCCATCCATTTCTTTTTCTATAGTATTCATTGTTTGGTTTATTTCTCCAATAACTCAGCATGCCCCAAACCCTCAAAAGTACTGGTCACTTAACTTATTATACTTCTACTTTTGTACTTTCAAAGAGGTGTATCTCATTAAGATATATTCCTGATAGCCTCCAATAAGTCAGTTTTAGATTAACATGTTAGTTTATTGCTCCCCATAGATATCTCCTTTGTTACAGAGGCAATACTTGTATAATAAAACCCTTTCACCTTCGATTATAAGGATCTGCCTTTAGTTCTCTGCTTGTAGAAGTTTAGACACACTCCTTCTCTGAACTTACACTTCTTCACCCATAAAACAGAGCATAGATATCCTCCTTTAATAAAATACCATAAAGTTTGGGTGAGATAATGTTCACCCTTTGTTAACTGTGATGAGCCACAGAAATATCAGATATGGTTCTTTCCACTGTTATTAATGAATAGTAATAAAGTACAGAAATATGTATACCAGTTATGGAAGCAGCACCCTAATTTTGCTTCTTGAGACTTTACTAAGTGGGCTAGAAGCCATCATCAATATTGGAGACAATTACATATACCTCCTTGCTTCTCCTTGTGTGTGTGCGAGACTCATAACTTACAACACTTACTGCTATTCAGCACAAAAACAAATAGCAAAGCAACTCTGGCTGTGATGTATTTCAACGGCATAAGTTAGACTTGCCACCATTCTATTAAATTATGAATATCTATCACTTGATATAGTCAGTGCTTTTATTTGGAATGAGGAAGGAGGGCAGCAAAGAGGTTGGGGTTGGTGAAGGAAAAAACACAGGAAGACGCAGTTGCTATAGCGACTAACAATGGGTATCCTTCGAACAGAGTTTAGGGATGCTGATGCAGCTAAAACAAATGTTTGTGTTTGGCCACGGTGGAGACGGTGACGGATTATGGTGCCTTGGCCTTGAGCCTTGATGTAATCCAATTCTAAATAAATCATAAATCTAAGTGCAGACTGGTAAGGCGGGAGGAATACCAATTCAGGCCAAGCAGCAGCAAGCGGGTAGTGGTGGCCAGGACTGATTATGGGGTGTGAAGCAGGGAGAGGTAAGCAGGAGGAGGACAGTGCCCAGCCTGCAAGGATGTAATTCTTTGCTTCCAACCTCAGTCAACCCCTGCCTGGGCTGCCAGCCCTCAACAGTACAAATGAGAGATCACTGCTGAATTTGCCACAAATCCGGGCATTCTGCCGCCTCCTAAATTTTCTTGGAGGGACAGGAATTTTTTATCATGGAAGATGCTGAATTGCTAATATTTGGGCTAGTCTCACAAGTCCCTTACTTGGAGCCAAAGGTCAGCCTGAGAATTTCTCACAAGCCTAAAGTATGCTTGGAGCTAAGATGCTGCAGTTAAGGCCCTTGGATATAAAATAACCATTTATTGGTAATTGTGTGAATGGGGTTACAGGAAAAAAGACAACTGTTAATAGAATGTTGACACCCTTTGTTATTTTCTGTTTCCTAAGAGAACAAGGCAATGAGTAGAGGGTGAAATGGAGAACCCACATTCTAGCTTTAGAGATGCGGCAATGACAGAACTACTTTCAGGCAAAAAGGGATCTAGAAGGGGCTGTGCAGAGACTGAGAACAAAATGAGCCATCACGGGCTGGGTGAGTTTGAAAGAAGAATTTTAGCGAGTCTGGAGAGAGGATGGGATGGTTAACAGTTGTTGGGAAAGTTAAAGATTTGAGATTTATGGAGTGGCCGAACCTTATTTGGTTTATTGTTTTGGAAGACCCATCTGGGATTTGGGATAAAAAGTGCAATATTCAGATTCAACTCAGATTAGGTCATCACCCTGCAACTGAGCCAAGAATGCATTTTCCTTGGGACTGCCAAATTAATGGACCCATGGCACATGGAGTAGATATGGACCAAGACATGGGTAAGTCAGGGTGAGAGATTGATTGGGGAAGAAATGCCTATGAAGGATAAAGGGGAGTGGACAGGGAGAGCCTTCAGATTGGGATGCAGGTATGGAACCAGGGAAGGAGGAGAGGCAGGAAGGAAGGTTGGGTATGAATAGTCTCAGATTGCAGCTGTTTCAGGAGGGCCCAAACCACCCATTAAAGGAGTCCTGCCTCTCACAGGAATGTGCCAGCATTTGTATGGTCATCGTGTACAGCCACTGACTGGGAGCATCTCGTGGCAAATCTGTCCTCCATGGTGATGAATCCACTAGAACAATGGCTGAGACCATCTGTCAATGGGGTTCCCCACTGCTGGAGATTCGAGCCACACATTTGCATGGCCACTACAGTGAATTTTAAGGTTAGATATACTTATTGTTTTAACATGGCTCCAGTGAATGTTCAATATCTTAAAAAATTATGGACTTGTTTTCCAAAGGGAGAGGTAGTCAATAGCCTACATAATGGACTAACTCAAGGCTCCCCCCACCCACCCCCGGGCCAAATCTTTGAAAACAAAGTTCTTGAAAATTAAGCTCCATCAAGCACACTTTGTAACCAATATTACAAGCTGCAGTATAGCAGCATTTTATGTGTATTTGAATTCTGCAAATTAGAAATACCATCACATGAAATATCAATAAGTTTCACTTTATGCACAAAATTTAACATTACGTGACTTGCCCAAATTAAAAACAATCCATCAAGAATTTCATAATTTCAAAGTTGGCTTAGTGAGTTATAACTGTGCCGTTCATAGGGCCACCGAGCACCATGACTTTTGCTGTGAAACAGGGAGACCCAACACCCTTTAATCATGACCTGACATCTTTAATTATGTGGCGTTTTAAAGTTATGGCACTTGCACCAAAAAAATGAGTCTTCTTTTACTCCACAAAAATTAACAATGTGCAAGGATAACTATAATATCCCTGTGAGAAGAAAAACCAAACAAATGAAACAGAGATTTAGATAAAACTTGCAGTGAACCAAGAGGTGGAGGAAGGAGGAGAGATGCTGGCAATTAAGTGAGTCTATAGGGCCTAGATTAAGATTCATTTATGCACTCTATACAGTCTATTTGGGCAGTGGATTGACTGACTGAGCCTCCTAAACAGAGGGAAGAGGGACTGGGATGTTTGTGTCTGGTGGATAGCTACACATTGTCAGGAAAGAAAGTTATGAGCTGCATAAACTTCTGAACCAGAGGGACCTCTGCAGTTGGTAATTGGGCAGCAGCTGGAGGAGGTGGCTTGGAGGATCAGAACCTCCTAGATCAGCTCAGTACTGTACCAATTTACAGCCAAGAGTTACAAAACTATTTCAGACTTCACCCCATATATGAGATGTCTGAATTCTTCCTGTTAGCAAAGCTAATTAGAGAAGAGGAAAAGGAAACAAAAATTAAAAAAAGGTGATTATGAGATTTCTCTGGGAACAAATCAAGGAGCAGAACTCAGACAAATTCCAGACAATGTAGAAGAATCTGTAGGTGCTATGACCTCCTACTTTTGAATCCTCAAAATGTGACCCAGGTGGGTGTGGATACACGGTTTTAGCCTCATCAAGTGATATTTCAAAGATTGCCAGAAGCTCCATCTTATGAATCACTCCCAATATAGAAAATTGGCCCCAGTAGAGCATGTTTCTTGGCATACTACAGACCCAAGCATGGATGGGGAAATTGTCAAGGATAAACTGGAAAGGCAAAGAAACATCGGGTGAGCCACGGTAACTAGGGACAAAAACCTTTAGATGCTCCATCTTCCTTTCTCTCAGGACAAGTGGAACCAGGATTGAGAGAGGACTGAATCAAAGAGCCAACATGGTTGCTCCCCTGGACTGATCTAAGTTACCTACACTCCACTTAGTTAGCCATGACTTTAATGGATACAGACAGTGTTTATCCCTTAGAAGATCTCATTGAACCCTGTAGGGGAATGGGAAGAAAGGTCAGGAAGAAGAGGGTTCAGGCTGTGGATGAGAAGGTGGATCCACAGTGGTACAAGTAGATATGTTCCTTCTTTCGGGGGAGGTTCTCCACTATTCCACAGAAGTTTTATAATAAAATGTGAGTATTCAGAGACCGGGGCTTCCCCGCTGGTGCCAGTGGTAAAGAAACTGCCTGCAATGCAGGAGACTCAAGAGACACAGGTTCAATACTGAGATTGTGGGGCCCTAAATGGGAAACCTCGGAGGGAAAAAAAAAGGGGGGGCTAGCTTGACAGTTGGAGACAGTTGGAAATAGTTGGAAACAGTTGAAAACTAAGATGACGCCTGGCAGGGTCTGTGTTTGTCAAAGTTTTTGATTGGCTCTCTTGATTTCCATGCACGTGAGGATTTGACCTTTAACATGATTGGTGCAACTGAAGGCACATAATGATTTGACCTTTAACATGATTGGTGCAACTATGGAAAGTCCCTCCTAAACCACCCCCTGCTTGCCTATATAAGCTGGGAGTTTGCAGCATTAAAGTGGAACTGCTTCGATGGAACCCCTGTCACGTCTAATTGTTCCTCACTCGCCGAGGGGCTGGATTGGCGGACAGCAGGCTCACCTCTCCTCGGGACCCCTCGGCTTTGCTGAGGGAAGTTCCACTGCCTCTACTCTTTCTGC
>SJYW01033372.1:282600-356079 GCA_006410735.1 Raphicerus campestris
TGGGATGTTTGTGTCTGGTGGATAGCTACACATTGTCAGGAAAGAAAGTTATGAGCTGCATAAACTTCTGAACCAGAGGGACCTCTGCAGTTGGTAATTGGGCAGCAGCTGGAGGAGGTGGCTTGGAGGATCAGAACCTCCTAGATCAGCTCAGTACTGTACCAATTTACAGCCAAGAGTTACAAAACTATTTCAGACTTCACCCCATATATGAGATGTCTGAATTCTTCCTGTTAGCAAAGCTAATTAGAGAAGAGGAAAAGGAAACAAAAATTAAAAAAAGGTGATTATGAGATTTCTCTGGGAACAAATCAAGGAGCAGAACTCAGACAAATTCCAGACAATGTAGAAGAATCTGTAGGTGCTATGACCTCCTACTTTTGAATCCTCAAAATGTGACCCAGGTGGGTGTGGATACACGGTTTTAGCCTCATCAAGTGATATTTCAAAGATTGCCAGAAGCTCCATCTTATGAATCACTCCCAATATAGAAAATTGGCCCCAGTAGAGCATGTTTCTTGGCATACTACAGACCCAAGCATGGATGGGGAAATTGTCAAGGATAAACTGGAAAGGCAAAGAAACATCGGGTGAGCCACGGTAACTAGGGACAAAAACCTTTAGATGCTCCATCTTCCTTTCTCTCAGGACAAGTGGAACCAGGATTGAGAGAGGACTGAATCAAAGAGCCAACATGGTTGCTCCCCTGGACTGATCTAAGTTACCTACACTCCACTTAGTTAGCCATGACTTTAATGGATACAGACAGTGTTTATCCCTTAGAAGATCTCATTGAACCCTGTAGGGGAATGGGAAGAAAGGTCAGGAAGAAGAGGGTTCAGGCTGTGGATGAGAAGGTGGATCCACAGTGGTACAAGTAGATATGTTCCTTCTTTCGGGGGAGGTTCTCCACTATTCCACAGAAGTTTTATAATAAAATGTGAGTATTCAGAGACCGGGGCTTCCCCGCTGGTGCCAGTGGTAAAGAAACTGCCTGCAATGCAGGAGACTCAAGAGACACAGGTTCAATACTGAGATTGTGGGGCCCTAAATGGGAAACCTCGGAGGGAAAAAAAAAGGGGGGGCTAGCTTGACAGTTGGAGACAGTTGGAAATAGTTGGAAACAGTTGAAAACTAAGATGACGCCTGGCAGGGTCTGTGTTTGTCAAAGTTTTTGATTGGCTCTCTTGATTTCCATGCACGTGAGGATTTGACCTTTAACATGATTGGTGCAACTGAAGGCACATAATGATTTGACCTTTAACATGATTGGTGCAACTATGGAAAGTCCCTCCTAAACCACCCCCTGCTTGCCTATATAAGCTGGGAGTTTGCAGCAATAAAGTGGAACTGCTTCGATGGAACCCCTGTCACGTCTAATTGTTCCTCACTCGCCGAGGGGCTGGATTGGCGGACAGCAGGCTCACCTCTCCTCGGGACCCCTCGGCTTTGCTGAGGGAAGTTCCACTGCCTCTACTCTTTCTGCAGAGCGGCCCCCCCCAGGATGAGATCAAGAAGATTCCCTGGGAATGACATGGCAACCCACTCCAGTATTCTTGCCTGGGAAATCCCATGGACAGAGGAGCTTGATTGGCTGCAGTCCATGGGGTCGCAGAGAGCTGGGACATGACTGAATGCGTACACACACACACACACACACACACACACACACACACACATTCACAGGCTCCTTATTTCCTGCCTGTGATGACAGTAATACTCAGGGTTAATGGGTGAAATGAAGAACTAGAGGAAAAAGAAAGATTCACTTGTTTAAACAGGAAGGGCAGAAAAGTATTCTTAGGATTAAATGATGGATCCATAAAGAGGAGAGAAGTTCAATGTGGGTTAAATGTTAAACAGTTTGGGGCTTTTGAAGACAGAAAATATCTAGGGAATAGCCGTTACTCATTTCAAGCGTAAGAAAAATGCATTAAGTAAAATGACTTTTAGGAGTTTCTTTTTCTCTTAGTATTATTCTTGGTATCTTTCTAAAACATAAAGACAGGATTTTAAATTTTTAAATATTTGTTTCTATGAAATTAGAGTTTCTTCTGAATAGAACACTGTGCTGAGGCAGGCTCTGGAATGTTCTAGTTTATCTTGGTTATGCTGGCATAGTGTATAGTTAAGCATCTACCTTTTTTTTTCTAATGAGAATTTTATTAAATTATAAATTATCCAAACTCCATTCTTAACTGGAAAATGTTCGCTCTAAATTAAGGGGAAGTCAAAATATTGGAGAAGCAAATCAGTTGTATAAAGACTTAGAAACGGAATTGAAATGGAAATCACAGGGGTTAACAGGGATTTAAATCAGAGCCTCAGCATTGGAAAGGGAGTTGTAAAATCATTTAGTTCAACCTCCTAGCCAGTCCGAATTTGCTTATGCAATGAACATGACAGATGGCCACCTAGCCCTCGCTGGAGCCCTTCCAGCGGTGGAGCCGTGTTCACCAGGGCGGGCATGACGGGCAACTGTCGCCGTTATACTGTTCCTTGTGTTTAACCCAAATCTACCCTCAGTGACTCATCATTATTGGTATTTGTTCTACTCTCTGGGTACAGTAGAGTGTGGCTGAGAAGAGAGGTCTGACCGTTCATTGCCTGCTGACTTAAGGAGAATTTTTAACATGAATAAGAAAAATTTCCTGTACTTATAAATACAACAGATGTGATAACTCCTCAATCATAGGTTTGAGTATTAATGTGATAATGTGCAGAGCAGATTCAACATAGTAAACTTATACATAACACGTTCCTTAAAAGATTTATAGAAACAAAAAGCCCTGTATCAATGTCACTAAAAACAGTGTTACCTGAAAGTCAGTTCATGTCACAGGAGTCCGGGCTAGTTCTTTCCTATCAAAATGCATCTTTCCAGCCTTACGTTGTGTCAAACAATGGATCTTTATTTGGAATGAGTCTCTTGACTCTGAGTGTAGCTGTCATGTCCTTGATCTAACGATCTGACTCTGACCACTTGACTTCCTATGCCTTCTCTCTGTTTTGTATAATCTAACACTCCAGTTCTAATCACTGCGCTTCTACTCGCCTCTGGAGAGTGGACAACTCCTTTCTGCTTTTACTTTGTGCCTGGGTGGAGCGTGAACCATCACAATTCCAGGGTTACCAGTGAGAAGGACTGAACTTCTCACTTCCATTTTTAAAATTTATTTGTATTAGAATATATTCGCTTTATAGTCAAAACTNGACTCTGAGTGTAGCTGTCATGTCCTTGATCTAACGATCTGACTCTGACCACTTGACTTCCTATGCCTTCTCTCTGTTTTATATAATCTAACACTCCAGTTCTAATCACTGCGCTTCTACTCTCCTCTGGAGAGTGGACAACTCCTTTCTGCTTTTACTTTGTGCCTGGGTGGAGTGTGAACCATCACAATTCCAGGGTTACCAGTGAGAAGGACTGAACTTCTCACTTCCATTTTAAAAATTTATTTGTATTAGAATATATTCGCTTTATAGTCAAAAGTGTGGTTTTTCCAGTAGTCATGTATGAATGCGAGAGTTGGACTATGAAGAAGGCTGTGCTAAGTTGCTTCAGTCATGTCCAACCCTTTAGACCCCGTGGGCTGTAGCCTGCTCCTCTCTCTATGGGATTCTCTAGGCAAAAAAACTGGAGTGGATTGCCATTTCCTTCTCCAGGGCATCTTCCTGACTCAGGGATCAAACCCACCTCTCTCAAGTCTCCTGCACTGGCAGGTTCTTTACCACCAGCACCAGCTGGGCAGCCCAAAGAAGGCTGAGCACCAAACAACTGATGCTTTCAAACTGTGGCGCTGGACAAGAGTCTTGAGGGTCCCTTATCAAGGAGATCTAACCAGTCAATTCTAAAGGAAATCAGTCCTGAATATTCATTGGAAGGACTGATGCTGAAGCTCCAATACTTTGGCCACCTGATGCACAGAGCTGATTCATTGGAAAAGATCCGGATGCTGGAAACGACTGCAGGCAGAACAAGGGGGGTGACAGAGGGTGAGATGGTTAGACAGCATCATCAACTCGATGGACATAAATCTGAGCAAACTCCAGGAGATCGTGAGGGACAGAGTAGTCTGGTGTGCTACAGCCTCTGGGGTCTCACACGCATACTTAGTGACTGAAAAACAACACAGCTGCTTTGCAGTGCTGTGTTAGACTACTGCAGAGCCAAGTGAGTCAGCTGTGTGCACACACGCATCCCTGCTTTTTTACTTTCCCTTCCCATTTAAGTCACCATAGAGCAATCCTAGACTTTGGTGGGCTGTACAGTCAATTCTAATCTATTTTATACATGGTGTCAATAGTGTACATATGTCAATCCCCATCTCCCAGTTAATTCTATCCCCTTCTTCCCCCTTGATTGTCCATATGTTTGTTCTCTACATCTGTGTCTCTATTACTGCTTTGCAAATAATATCTGTAGCATTCTTCTAGATTCCACACCTAAGTGATATTATACCATATTAGTTTTTCTCTATCTGATTTACTTCACTCAGTATGACAATCTCTAGGTCCATCCCTGACTCTGCAAATGGCACGATTTCATCCATATTTACGGCTGAGTAATATTCCATTGTATATATACACCATGTCTTCTTTATCCATTTCTCCGTCAGAAGACATTAAAGCTGAGTCCATGTCCTGGCTCTTGTAAATAGTGCTGCTCTGAACACTGTGGCTACATCCTTTATAAATGTAGTTTCCTCCAGAGACCTTTCAATTGACGCAAACATCAAGAATGCTGTATACTCCATATTCTTCACAGATAAGCTCTTGAACTGGTACATGTGTAAACTCAATTTGAGGGAAATGGTTTGTTTTCCTGGTGGGAATGAGGGCTTAGATGCTTCTGGGAGAAGAGTTAGACATCAACCAAATACCCATGTATTTATCTCCATCAAAGAAGCTGCATGAGGCCAATCTGTTTAGATGCCGTGATAAACAAAGATCCGCCTGCAAGAAAGGAGCAGTTGCCAGGTTGCAGGAAGTGTTGTATGAAGACATCTGCCAGCTGTCATCTTCTTCAGAGCTGGGCTCAACTTCAGAGCGCCCCTCACTCAGGTCATGCCCTTCCTAGGAATGGTCACACACCACTGACTGGCTTAGGTGCTATTAAGCTGACCCATTTCAGCCCAGCGTTGGATCTCTGGCGGGCGATGCTTGCTCTGGAGCTCCTGGCCATATAATGAAGATTTTGCTGGGTCTACACTGCAGGTCACCCTCTCCCTCTACCCAGTTCTGCTTCCACTCTCTTTACTCCACAGACGTTAATTCCTAAGAAAGATCGCGCTACCAAAACTTCTGTCTCAACACCTGCTTCTGCAGAAGCCAAGCGGTGATGAGGACTAAGTGAATAAGGAGGGATTTGTTGTTTTGGATTTTATTTTTCCCCTAAAAGCTTCTGGAAGAAAAGGACCATACAGGTGACCTATGTTCTTTCCACTCTGTGAAGGAATTGGATTTGACTCCTATGGAAAGAGTGTAGAGGGAATGATGTTCAAGCAAAACTTGCAGGACTCTTGAGTTAAAGCAACTCCGCTTTGTAACCCACCTGCTTAATTCTGAGGTGCGGACAAGTCCCTTTCCTGCCCCCTCCCCCACCCCCCAACAGACTGACCACAGGCAAGAGAAGTGCAGCCTGATCACTCTCTGTGCTTAGGTAGTTACCAGGTAAGAATAACTATACCCAAGCAAGGACAGTGAGAAGACACCTTGAAGAGGAGGGAGAATTAGTAGAATTAGTTCTCTAAAGCCTGTATGAAACATCACCACTTGGGTGATGGAGGGCTAGGATAATACAGCAGAATAGGCTTGGGTTGAAGTATTGTCACATGTGCAAATGTTAATCGCTGGAGTGTAAGATAGGTTACCATCATAGGAATTGATGTGCTCTGTGTATATGCTGTGTAGTTGAAAGCAAGAAAACATAAAAATACAACAAGAAACCAATAAGCAGATTACGTATATAAATGCCAAGAATCCATTGTTTAAATCAATTCCAGGGATCACTAGCTTTCAACAACTCTGACAATTTTCTGAGACCAGTCTACCTTCCAGGAAATCATTTATAGCTCAGCATCCATTGCCCCATGTGGACTTAACAGAGGTTTAGAATAAGGCAAAAATAGTTTCAAAAGAAGACATCTCTGAGACTCAGAAGAATGAAATTGAAGTTCTATGAATTTCCAATCATTGGATAAAATTCTCTGGTGTGATATACTTTTTCAAGTGTTGCAATGTCATGGCACAGTCTTATTAGAAGCATTAGAAAACAATCTCTTTTCCAGAATCAGAGATCATTACTAAACATTATAGTGATTGCACAGACGCCACAGAAGAGAGGGTGTGTGTTCCGCAAAGCCTGATTAAGTAAGCTTCAAGGATACAGATATAAATGCATTGTGATCTGTTCTCTGCAAAGGGCCTGATTTATTTAGATTTTCATCAAGATGGGCTGGAACACAAAATGTCTTCAGTTATCCAGGAAATGTAATTAAGCACTTTCAAAGATTCCTACTTAATCAATGCTATTTCCCCCCATATTTGGTTAATTGAACTGTCAGCCCCTACTCTAGTCTAGGGTATATAGGTAATTTGGGCCAGCAGCATCAGGGACATTCAAACTCAAGGTCATTTTCCCATTAAAATAGCCTCCCTGCTTTGAATGTAAACTCTCTATCTCTGTGATACACCTTTAGTCAACAGCCACACTCTAAAATATATTTTAAAAATAAAAATAAAGGCTGCTGAAATAGTGATATATTTGCTGAAAAATTAGGATAAAGTTTTACAGTTAGAAAGGCCTAAATTTGAATCGCTACTCTTTCAAGCAATAGCAATTTGTGGAAAGTTATTCTCAGGGTTTTTTTTTTTTTTTTCTGTCTAACAGAACTAATATTAATACTTGATAGTATTGTTGTGACAGATGAGAGGTAAAGTTTGGATAGCACAAGACACATAGCAGATATGTAATAATTACTTGCTATTGTTTTTTATTTTTATTACTGCTACTGTTTTTATTCTGTTTTCTAGATTACAGTCAAGTATGAAAAAGGTCTCATAATTCCAAGCATAACACAATCTCATGAAATATAGATATGCCTATGTTTCAAAAGTATATCATCGAGGTGGAGCAAATCTGATTTGTACAGTCAAGATAAGCAGGACAATCTACAAAGCTCTTCCCGCCTGCTGCTCAGCTTCTTCTCAGATTAGACTATGCTGAGCTTACCCAAGCATCTCTGGGGACTTCTCTATAAGGACCCTGAACCTTTGAGTAATGTATTCAGGGAGTGCTGTCATTTGCATCTCTACCTGGTCAATGATAACAGTGTAACCAACCTTTCCTTACTAGACACCACTACACCTATCAATGAACAGGGAAAGAAGAGTTCATTTGTCTATTTCTTCATCCATTAGATTTCCTGAGATCTCCTAACTGCCCAGCACTCTGCTGTATTTTGGAACACACCAATTATGAAGACTTAGTATTCACCCTCAAAGAACATGTAAATAAAGATGTAAGAAAATAGGAAAAGATGCTCAATGTCACTCATTATCAGAGAAATGCAAATCAAGACCACAATGAGGTACCATTGCACACCAGTCAGAATGGCTGCAGTCTGAAAGTCTACAAGCAATAAATGCTGGAGAGGGTGTGGAGGAAAGGGAATACTCTTACACTGTTGGTGGGAATGCAAACTAGTACAGCCACTGTTGAGAACAGTGTGGAGATTCCCTAAAAAACTGGAAATACAACTGCCANTCTGAAAGTCTACAAGCAATAAATGCTGGAGAGGGTGTGGAGGAAAGGGAACCCTCTTACACTGTTGGTGGGAATGCAAACTAGTACAGCCACTGTTGAGAACAGTGTGGAGATTCCTTAAAAAACTGGAAATACAACTGCCATACGACCCAGCAATCCCACTGCTGGGCATACACACAGAGGAAACCAGAACTGAAAGAGACACGTGTACCTCAATGTTCGTTGCAGCACTGTTTATAATAGCCAGGACATGGAAGCAACCTACATGTCCATCAGCAGATGAATGGATAAGAAAGCTGGAGTACATATACACAATGGAGTATTACTCAGCCATTAAAAAGAATACATTTGAATCCGTTCTAATGAGGTGGATAAAACTGGAGCCAATTATACAGAGTAAAGTAAGCCAAAAAGAAAAACACCAATACAGTATACTAACACATATATATGGAATTTAGAAAGGTGGTAATGATAACCCTGTATGCAATACAGCAAAAGAGACACAGATGTATAGAATAGACTATTGGACTCTGTGGGAGAGGGAGAGGGTGGGATGATTTGGGGAGAATGGCATTGAAACATGTATATTATCATGTAAGAAATGAATCGCCAGTCTAGGTTCGATATAGGATACAGGATGCTTGGGGCTGGTGCACTGGGATGACCCAGAGAGATGATATGGGGAGAGAGGTGGGAAGGGGGTTCAGGATTGGGAACTCATGTACACCCGTGGCAGATTCATGTCAATGTATGGCAAAACCAATACAGTATTGTAAAATAAAATATAAATAAATAAATGATAAGAAAAAAAAGAAAATAGGAAACAATAAACCAAAATCTGAGTTTAAAGGACAGATTTTGAAGTCACACAGACTGGCAGTATAAACCAGGTTTTGCTTTGATTTAGCTGACTGATTTGGACAAGTCATGGGAAGAGTACCTACTGGGGTCATCAGGTAGACCTCATGCTCTAAAGAAAAAGAATGCTCAGACCAGTGCCTTGCACCTAATGAGAGTGCAGTAAATATTAGTAACAGTTGTAATAATGAAAATGATTATGATAGCATTAATTACTATTTGTATTATTATCAGTTCAAAATTTCAGAAGCAGACATAACATGGATGGGGGAGTGTACTGAAGATGGAGGCAGAGAAGTAGGCAAAGGCCAGATTATGAGGGGCTTTGCAGAGCCCAAAAGGGCAATGAGAATCATTTCATACTTTTATAAAGAGGAGTTTCGAACAGGAGAAAACCACTTGGCTTTTTCACTTCCAAGAGATGTTTTTCCCCTGGGGTGGAATTGTAGGTGTCTGCAAGCCTAGGATTGGTTCATTCCCATGACCCACACAGGTGTCCCTTCCTTGGTATGTCATGAAAAATTAAAATAAGGACAGTTCAGCCAACAGAGTGTCTGTGAAATTAATGAACCCCTTCACCTTCAACACCTGCTAATTATATCTTTCAATTNAAATAAAGATGTAAGAAAATAGGAAAAGATGCTCAATGTCACTCATTATCAGAGAAATGCAAATCAAGACCACAATGAGGTACCATTGCACACCAGTCAGAATGGCTGCAGTCTGAAAGTCTACAAGCAATAAATGCTGGAGAGGGTGTGGAGGAAAGGGAACCCTCTTACACTGTTGGTGGGAATGCAAACTAGTACAGCCACTGTTGAGAACAGTGTGGAGATTCCTTAAAAAACTGGAAATACAACTGCCATACGACCCAGCAATCCCACTGCTGGGCATACACACAGAGGAAACCAGAACTGAAAGAGACACGTGTACCTCAATGTTCGTTGCAGCACTGTTTATAATAGCCAGGACATGGAAGCAACCTACATGTCCATCAGCAGATGAATGGATAAGAAAGCTGGAGTA
This sequence comes from Raphicerus campestris, assembly GCA_006410735.1. NCBI lineage: Eukaryota > Metazoa > Chordata > Mammalia > Artiodactyla > Bovidae > Raphicerus > Raphicerus campestris. The sequence goes on from SJYW01033372.1 coordinate 292,253, forward strand.
CATATACACAATGGAGTATTACTCAGCCATTAAAAAGAATACATTTGAATCCGTTCTAATGAGGTGGATAAAACTGGAGCCAATTATACAGAGTAAAGTAAGCCAAAAAGAAAAACACCAATACAGTATACTAACACATATATATGGAATTTAGAAAGGTGGTAATGATAACCCTGTATGCAATACAGCAAAAGAGACACAGATGTATAGAATAGACTATTGGACTCTGTGGGAGAGGGAGAGGGTGGGATGATTTGGGGAGAATGGCATTGAAACATGTATATTATCATGTAAGAAATGAATCGCCAGTCTAGGTTCGATATAGGATACAGGATGCTTGGGGCTGGTGCACTGGGATGACCCAGAGAGATGATATGGGGAGAGAGGTGGGAAGGGGGTTCAGGATTGGGAACTCATGTACACCCGTGGCAGATTCATGTCAATGTATGGCAAAACCAATACAGTATTGTAAAATAAAATATAAATAAATAAATGATAAGAAAAAAAAGAAAATAGGAAACAATAAACCAAAATCTGAGTTTAAAGGACAGATTTTGAAGTCACACAGACTGGCAGTATAAACCAGGTTTTGCTTTGATTTAGCTGACTGATTTGGACAAGTCATGGGAAGAGTACCTACTGGGGTCATCAGGTAGACCTCATGCTCTAAAGAAAAAGAATGCTCAGACCAGTGCCTTGCACCTAATGAGAGTGCAGTAAATATTAGTAACAGTTGTAATAATGAAAATGATTATGATAGCATTAATTACTATTTGTATTATTATCAGTTCAAAATTTCAGAAGCAGACATAACATGGATGGGGGAGTGTACTGAAGATGGAGGCAGAGAAGTAGGCAAAGGCCAGATTATGAGGGGCTTTGCAGAGCCCAAAAGGGCAATGAGAATCATTTCATACTTTTATAAAGAGGAGTTTCGAACAGGAGAAAACCACCTGGCTTTTTCACTTCCAAGAGATGTTTTTCCCCTGGGGTGGAATTGTAGGTGTCTGCAAGCCTAGGATTGGTTCATTCCCATGACCCACACAGGTGTCCCTTCCTTGGTATGTCATGAAAAATTAAAATAAGGACAGTTCAGCCAACAGAGTGTCTGTGAAATTAATGAACCCCTTCACCTTCAACACCTGCTAATTATATCTTTCAATTAAACCAACTCTCTTGCTGTCTATGATCTTATAAATTGGCTCACAGCCTTACATCATTCTAGATTTTCCAGGCCTCAAAGCTAAGAGGCCAGAGATAAAGAGTGAGGTCAGGGAAGGCACACTCAGGACCTCATTTAATGTTCATCTGCCTTTTCCTCGAGGGCCTTCCCTCTCAGACTGGCCACCAGCACCCAAAGTATACTTTTTAAAAATGTGACAATCAATTTGAACTGTACTGGAGCATATCTCATCACACACTGGAAAGGAAGACTTGAACTAATGAAGTATGTTGTTGAATTTAGTTCATATAAATTCATTCATTCACTAAACTTCTGAGAGGAAGGACATTTTCTAGAGATAGAAGAAATGATGCTTTCTGAGGTACGGGTGTCTCTGTCATAAAAAAAATAATATACAAGCTATGATTTAAAAAACAGTTCAATTTACCCCATATATTTATTAAAGTCTTAACTTTTATTCAGTTTTAAATATGTGTGAAGTACTAAACATTTGATAAAGAACAAGAAGATTTAAGAGGCTATAGCAGAGGTTCTTCAGCTGATCAAGGACTCAGCCAGTTATATGAGGGGGTGATAATTACACTGAGATGCAAAGGGCTGAATGAATGAAGGTACATATATTAGAATTACATTGTAGACAGGGGGGCGTGGAAAGTTCATGGAACAGAGTTCACGAGAGCTGGAGCACAGAGTAAGACGGAGAGTTTACATGATGAAAGAAGAAAGGGTCCGAATATGTAGTATATAGTAATGATACTACATAGAAGTTTTGGATTTTGTCTTAAAAGTCAAGAGAAACTGTGTTGGGATATTAAGCTAAGGGTTTTCATGACTCTCATAGACATGGTATTTTTAATGTTATTATTAAATGATCACTCTATTTGCAAAGTAAGGAAGTATCCGGAAGACAGTAAAACTGTAAACAGACAAGTTTGAAGATCTTTGTGAAAATCCAAGAGGACAAAAAAGGGACAATGGAGACAGGGATGTAGATGTTCATAGAGTAGGTGATTGGTTGGGTGGGTGTGATGAGGACAAGGGAATTTAAAAATGATAACTGACTAAAATAAGTCAGAGAAGGGCAAATGCTGTATGATCTCACTTAAATGTGGAATCTTAAAAAAAAATCCTCCAAACCCCTCAAACTCACAGAATCACAGAACAGATAGGTGGTTGCCAGAAATGAGGGGTGGCAGGCCTGGGGNACTGACTAAAATAAGTCAGAGAAGGGCAAATGCTGTATGATCTCACTTAAATGTGTAATCTTAAAAAAAAATCCTCCAAACCCCCCAAACTCACAGAATCACAGAACAGATAGGTGGTTGCCAGAGATGAGGGGTGGTAGGCCTGGGGGAAATGAGTGAAGGTGGTCAGAAGGTACCAACTTCCTCTTATATGATAAATAAGTTCTGGGGATGTAATAATAGCATGGTCCCTATCATTAACAATACCACATTGCATATTAGAATGTTGCTAAGAGAGCAGATCTTAAAAGTTCTCATTACAAGAAAAAAAGTTNGAAGGTGGTCAGAAGGTACCAACTTCCTCTTATATGATAAATAAGTTCTGGGGATGTAATAATAGCATGGTCCCTATCGTTAACAATACCACATTGCATATTAGAATGTTGCTAAGAGAGCAGATCTTAAAACTTCTCATTACAAGAAAAAAAGTTAGTAACTATGAGAGATGATGGATGCTAAATTTATTCTGGCAATTATTTCTCAATATATACACATATCAAATCATCATGATGTATGCCTTAAACTTCTACGTGTTATATTTCAGTTATATCTCAATAAAACGGGCAATTTTCTTTTTAAATTAAGTTAAAACTTTAAATGCCTACTACCTTTCTGGTTTGAGTTACTGGGCAGTTGAGCCATGTTTTTGCATTTAATGAAAAAGGGTCTCGAAAGTAAAGGTAACGGACTCCTTAGAAGGCAGGTGGCTGTTTCTTATTGAAGGCCTATCAAATGGGCCATGGTAGGGTGTTCTTTGATGACCCTGCTAACTGAACCCAAGCACTGGACCTGCTGCGTGTAGACCCCAGTCTTTCTTCAAGTAACATAATGTATATGAACATATACAAATAACCCAAGAGATCTATACAGAAAATACAAACAGCGGTTTCATAATGGTTACCTCCGTTTCTTAGTTTAAATAATACTCTAACCCCTGATTCAGAGATGAGGAAACAGAAGTTAAAGAGTTAAAGTGAACTGGTATCCATGAGGGGTTAACTAGAGCGTCACTTGAGTTATCTGATCTTCCCCCTTGAACATGGAACTGTCTCACCGGTCACAAGTATTTATGGAGCACCTCCTATGTATGCAGATCTGCTGTGATCTATGAGGTTTAGTTTTGTGAAAGCCATGATTCATCAGTTGATCAGTTTTCAAAACTCAGGCACAAAAATACCCTTGAGAGGAAACACACTGGAGCAATCAGTTGATTTTTTTTTTCATACTCCTGCAATGATGCAAAAACCACAAGTTTTCCTGGAGTAAGAATTCTAAAAATAGCATTTATGGCCCTGCAATCCCATCTTAGGACATTGTGACACAACTTGCTGTTATTGCTGGGCATTCCAGTGGCCATGTCTTTTCCTATCTCTCAGGAACTGGCACAGGGCAATCTGATCTTTAGGCCACTGACCTCAATGTCATTCTCTATGCCTCTGGAGCCCTCCGTGACATTTTTCATTCTACTTAACTCTACAGAATTGTCTGAGCTCTAGTTTCCATATCAGGCTTCTGTCTCAGGAAGACTGCATCACCCCACGTTTTATGACCTATTGAACTTCATTGTCAATTTAGACAGAAAACACAACAAATGCTTCTACTGGACATTATATAATCCAACACTTCTTGGCATAAAGTGTGGTCACCCAGGCCCAGGACTCCTGTTCTGACTGCTTATCTGGATTAAATGTAACAATGGCAGAAAATGATCTGGGTAAATAAAAACACACGGCAAAGCACTCATCTTCTCTAAAATCAAAGGCTTTCAAGTCCATCAAATCTGGGTTCAAACCTCACCTCTTAACTCTAAGACTTAGGACAATTTATCTAACTTCTCTAAGACAGTTGTCCTATCTGTAAAATAAAATAAGTACTCTAAAATAGAATAAGTAAAATAATCTGTGAATCCCCTGATATAATAGCTAGCACATACCTAGCATGACAACAGAAAGTGACTTTTTGGTAAACAGGTGATCTTGTTTACCTGATGATCTTGATCTCTGCTATCCCATATTCACACTTATTTACACTTAACAATTAACTTGTAAATGTAGCAATCATAGCGGTTTAATTATAAATTTGTACTGAATTTTGAATTGTTTCTATTTTATGAGTTTTATGAGCTATCAGTTTACTAATAGAACAATACAATTTAACTAGATTTGTTGAGTATTGTGAAGAAGGCAATGGCACCCCACTCCAGAACTCTTGCCTGGAAAATCCCATGGATGGGGGAGCCTGGTAGGCTGCAGTCCATGGGCTCACGAAGAGTTGGACAAAACTGAATGACTTCACTTCGNCCACAAGTTTTCCTGGAGTAAGAATTCTAAAAATAGCATTTATGGCCCTGCAATCCCATCTTAGGACATTGTGACACAACTTGCTGTTATTGCTGGGCATTCCAGTGGCCATGTCTTTTCCTATCTCTCAGGAACTGGCACAGGGCAATCTGATCTTTAGGCCACTGACCTCAATGTCATTCTCTATGCCTCTGGACCCTCCATGACATTTTTCATTCTACTTAACTCTACAGAATTGTCTGAGCTCTAGTTTCCATATCAGGCTTCTGTCTCAGGAAGACTGCATCACCCCACGTTTTATGACCTATTGAACTTCATTGTCAATTTAGACAGAAAACACAACAAATGCTTCTACTGGACATTATATAATCCAACACTTCTTGGCATAAAGTGTGGTCACCCAGGCCCAGGACTCCTGTTCTGACTGCTTATCTGGATTAAATGTAACAATGGCAGAAAATGATCTGGGTAAATAAAAACACACGGCAAAGCACTCATCTTCTCTAAAATCAAAGGCTTTCAAGTCCGTCAAATCTGGGTTCAAACCTCACCTCTTAACTCTAAGACTTAGGACAATTTATCTAACTTCTCTAAGACAGTTGTCCTATCTGTAAAATAAAATAAGTACTCTAAAATAGAATAAGTAAAATAATCTGTGAATCCCCTGATATAATAGCTAGCACATACCTAGCATGACAACAGAAAGTGACTTTTTGGTAAACAGGTGATCTTGTTTACCTGATGATCTTGATCTCTGCTATCCCATATTCACACTTATTTACACTTAACAATTAACTTGCTATGCAACAATTAACTGTAAATGTAGCAATCATAGCAGTTTAATTATAAATTTGTACTGAATTTTGAATTGTTTCTATTTTATGAGTTTTATGAGCTATCAGTTTACTAATAGAACAATACAATTTAACTAGATTTGTTGAGTATTGTGAAGAAGGCAATGGCACCCCACTCCAGAACTCTTGCCTGGAAAATCCCATGGATGGGGGAGCCTGGTAGGCTGCAGTCCATGGGCTCACGAAGAGTTGGACAAAACTGAATGACTTCACTTCGACTTTTCACTTTCATGCATTGGAGAAGGAAATGGCAACCCACTCCAGTGTTCTTGCCTGGAGAATCCCAGGGATGGTGGAGCCTGGTGGGCTGCCGTCTATGGGGTCACACAGAGTTGGACACGACTGAAGTGACTTAGCAGCAGCAGCAGTTGAGTATTGAGGATATATTGAGTATTTACCCTGTGCCAGGCACTAAGCTAAATGTTTCATACACATTTATCACTACTAATGATTATAATAAAGAGGATGTATAACTGCCATTATCCCTCACTCTATGTTTTTTAAGATGAGAAAACTGATTCACAGAGATGTCAAATGAATTATCTAAGATCATAGAACTAAAAAAATCTGAAAATGAGATAAAAGAACCATAGCTGTTTGAGTCAGCAAATTTACACTCTACAAATTATTATTATTATTAATATCCTTCAAAATAATATCATGTTTTCTTTAAAAATTTCCATAACTAGGACTTGTCCCTGATTGAGACTTTAATTATTTATTTTTAGATTTGAGACTCCACATCCTTCAGTGCAAATAAATAAGCATTCTGAAGAATACATTGATGAAGTTTTGAGGAAGGTATATCTTGTGTATCGTTTAGAAGACAGAAGGAAAGGATTAGGATTACTTATTTTCCTTGAAGGAAAATAAGATGTGCATTTATTCTTATTTCTTATTTCTTAAAGAAAAGTAAGATCTTTGTTTATTCTAGGACAATATCAGAAACTAGTTACCTTATAGGACACATGTCATGTGCAGCCTCAGGTTCCAGAAGCAGATGGCATGTGCTAAACAGTACGTATGAATTAGTTCGGGAAATAACTTCTACTTGGGGTCTAAAAGAAATAAGGAGGTGAGCCAAATTAAAATTAGGCAGAAAGCCTATGCAAAATTATACTCTTATGTATCCTTTTCCTACTGTGTATGTGTGTGAGCGTGTGTCTGCACGCACACGCGTGCATGTATTGAATGTACACATCACACATACACAAACATATCCTTTCCTACTTACAAGTCTTATAAATCTACTCTGTACTCCTAAGAAGTCAAAACATTTTTTTTCTTGGACATTCAAGGCCCTGTACTAATAGACATGGTGCTTGGGTTTCTGTTCTGTTTGAATTCACCTGATAGATGTTAAGACCTAGAAAAATTCACTTAACATTTCTGGGTCAAATAACTGTCATCTGTAAAACCAAACAAATCTTCTAGAGGAAGATTATCTCTGCTTCCTGCTTTATATAATGTTGTGAGCACAGGATTCTATAAACTAACACTACCTAAAATGGCAGAATCAGACTATATTCACATAGCTAAGCTTCAAAGGTGACTCATTGGAAAAGACTCTGATGAGGGGAGGGATTGGTGGAAGGAGGAGAAGGGGACGACAGAGGATGAGATGGCTGGATGGCATCACTGACTCGATGGACATGAGTGAATGAATTCCGGGAGTTGGGGACAGACAGGGAGGCCTGGCATGCTGCGATTCATGGGGTCACATAGAGTCGGACACAACTGAGTGACTGAACTGAACTAAACCAAAGCTTCAACATGTCCTGATCTTCCAATCTACAAAAAACATTGCCATCTACACATCTTTAACTATTGGTTGAACTAGTTAGCAGACCATAAGCCCCATGGATGGAGGAGCCTGGTGGGCTCAGTCCATGGGGCCTCTGAGAGTTGGATTCAACTCAGTGACTTCACTTTCACTTTTCACATTCATGCACTGAAGAAGGAAATGGCAACCCACTCCAGTGTTCTTGCCTGGAGAGTCCCAGGGACAGCAGAACCTGGTGGGCTGCCGTCTATGGGATCGCACAGAGTCAGACACGACTGAAGAAACTTAGCAGCAGCAGCAGCAGCAGCAGCAGTAATAGTGTACAATAAAGAGAAAAAAAAATGATTTTTTTGTCAAATAATTATCAAACAATTCAATTGTTTTTGAATCTGAACTGACTTTATGACCTTTTAAGTCAATAGACTGTCATGGAATTGACATGGTGTACCTTCTATATCAACAAATTTTGTGTATTTCTACTTTCTTCCTCTCTCTCTGACACCTGGTAAGCTTCCAGGAAAATAAGCTCGCTATAACATACTGGAGAACAAGAAGCCTCCTGGAGCAAAGTTGACTCTTTATATCTGAAGTCACCTAGACAAACCAGCTCTCAGGCCATTGTGGGCAGCTAAGTACACTGCATAAATGAGGGAGCTGAGAGGAGACTAGAAAAATTAAGCAGAGACCAGACTAAATTGCTGACCCACAGAATTGTGAACTAAATTAATATCCAGCTGGAATGATTTGTTACACAGCGAAAGCAGACTGATACACACCTCTCTCTCTGATTTTTATGAAGATATTCACACATATAAGACTTGCTTGAATTTCGTTTCTTTATAAAGTCGACCCTTATAGTCTCAAGCACCACTGAATATACTCATTCATTCACTGAACAAATATTTAGTGACTGCTCATTAGTATTTTCACTCTCTGTAAATGCTGGCTCGCCATTTATCCCATTAAATACTGCCTGCATCAGGTTATCTGTTAGTATCTTAGCATATTAAGCTATTTCCTCTACCATAGCAACTAGAAGGCTAAAATCCACATTTCCCAGACTTTTTTTAAAATCAGCCTATTCCAATTTAGGTTCTCACCAGTGAGAATTACAGGCAAGATATTTGGAAAGTGAGAAAAAAAGGGAAGGCGTTCTCACTCTGGCAGCAGCTGATGCTGGGCTTAAACAGAAGGCAGATGTGACATTTTCTCAGTGACTTGCATACATTCGCCTGTAAATCACTAACTTCAGTGCTCCCAGCAGCTGATATAATTGGCAGAAAATTATCTGAGAGTTTTTGTGTTTCTTGGATTCCCAATTGGTATCAGCATCTTCCCTGACCATGTGTATCCCTGTTCTTCAAAAGGTTTTGCTAAAATTTAATTTCCTGCATTAAATCCTTTCCTCTTTGAAATATCTAGATTAGTTTCCATTTCCTTCATTGAACTTTGAGAATTTTTTAATCTGTACTTTTTTCGTTCATATAATTATATTATTTAGATCTATTACTGGGCAAGTAAGTAGCCATAAGAAACATAGCTCATCACTCTGATTTTTTTTTAAAAGGAGTAGTCTGAGATTCAGAGAAATGAAATGCCTTATCCGAAGCAATCATGCTTTACTATCAAAGCTGAGACTGCTATGGTCATTGACTAGCATAAACAGACCTGCAAATTTAAACTTAGAAAAAAACATGGAGTCAGATGTTTCTTTATCACAGNAGAAATGAAATGCCTTATCCGAAGCAATCATGCTTTACTATCAAAGCTGAGACTGCTTTGGTCATTGACTAGCATAAACAGACCTGCAAATTTAAACTTAGAAAAAAACATGGAGTCAGATGTTTCTTTAGTCACAGTCTAAGTTCTGTGGGGAACACTGAAGTAGTGTTAGGGCTGGGGTGGAAAGCAGGGGGCAGTAAGAGGACAAAGATTCTAAGACACCTAACCTCACTTAAAGCAGAGCAGTTTCATCTTATCTAATGTACATATATGGCTTCATCCATATATTTAAAGACAGGTAAAATAAAATACTTTTCCAATTATTGTATTTATAAGACAGTCCATTGCTTATGGCATTAGAAATGATTGACAATAAAATAGAGAACACATTTTCAAAATTTTTCTTATCTTTAAATNAGTCTAAGTTCTGTGGGGAACACTGAAGTAGTGTTAGGGCTGGGGTGGAAAGCAGGGGGCAGTAAGAGGACAAAGATTCTGACACCTAACCTCACTTAAAGCAGAGCAGTTTCATCTTATCTAATGTACATATATGGCTTCATCCATATATTTAATTTAAAGACAGGTAAAATAAAATACTTTTCCAATTATTGTATTTATAAGACAGTCCATTGATTATGGCATTAGAAATGATTGACAATAAAATAGAGAACACATTTTCAAAATTTTTCTTATCTTTAAATGAACTGTGAGGAATAAATGACATCCAATAAGCTGTATATACAATTATGCAGTTATATACAGTTGCATATGCATATGTATCTGTGAAACCAACAGCAAATATTTCCATCACTTTTCAAAGTTTCCTTGAGCCCTTTGTAATCTACCATCTCTCTACTCCCACTCCCAGGAAACCACTAATTTGATTTTTGTCACTATAATTTGCATTTTCTGGAATGTTATATAAATGGAATTCTGCACATTGTACATCTTTTTCTGGTTTCTTTTATTCAGCATCAAGTTTTTTAGATTCATTTATGTTGTTGCACATAACAGTTTGTCTTTTTATATCCCAGATAAAGTATTCTGCTGAATGCATATACCAAGATCTGTTTACTCTTTTACCTGCAAAGGGACATTTGGGTTGTGTTCAGTTTTTTGGCCATTGCAAATAAAATATTTGTGTACAAATATTNCAGTTTGTCTTTTTATATCCCAGATAAAGTATTCTGCTGGATGAATATACCAAGATCCGTTTACTCTTTTACCTGCAAAGGGACATCTGGGTTGTGTTCGGTTTTTTGGCCACTGCAAATAAAATATTTGTCTACAAATATTAGTGAGAATGTATGATTTTGTTTATTTGAAGTGAATATGGAGAATTTGAGTTTCTGGGTCTCATAGTAGGGTATGTGTTTAACTTTGTAAGAAACTAAAATTATTTTCAAGGGGATTATAACATTTCACATAGCTTATAAGAGCTAAAGTTGTTCCACATACTCGCCAATACTGAGTATTACCACTCTTTTTTTAGTTTTAGCCATACTAATGGGTAGTTAATGGCATCTCATCTAAAAAGAAAGACACTTTATTGAGTGCAGGAGGTGAAGGGGGTGACAGAGGATGAGATGGTTGAAAGGCATCCTTGACTCAACAGACATGAGCTTGAGCAAACTCTGGGAGACAGTGAAGGACAGGGAAGCCTGGTGTGCTGCCATCCATGGAGTCACAAAAAGTCGGATCCGACTGCGTGACTGAAGAACAGCAACACACTTAACTCAGAGTTCCTCAGCTTTCACCTGATACTCTGTTTCGGCATGTGTTCGCGGATCCATTTCAGGATAGCACCTTGTATTTAGTCATCCTATCTCCTTAGGCTCATCTGGGCAGTTGGAGTTCCTGAGATTGTTTTTGACCTTGACAGTTTTGAGTACTGGTCAGGAATTGTGTAGAATATTCTCCAACTGCCTGCCTTTTTCAAGATTAGTTAAAATGGCAATTCATTCTTAGAGTGGCATCTTGGGTTTTGATGTAAAGCACTATTCTCATCACATCACATCAAGTATACATCATCAACCTGATTTGGTACTATTGATATCAACCTTGATTACCTGGCTGGGGTAGCTGTTATTGTGCCCCTTTGATATTGTACTCTCTAGAAAGAAAGCATTGTGAGCAGCCCACACTTAAGGAGTTGGGAGTTATGCTCTACCACCTGGAGGTGGGATAGCAACAAATATTACAGGGGACCCTTGAGCAACACGGGGGTGGTGGGCACCAACACGGGGGCAGCTGGAAATCCACTTCTGTCTTCACAGCAGGCCCTCCACATCCACGCTTCCACGTTCACAGATTCAGCCACTAAGGATTATGGAGCACTGTAGTATGTGTTTATTGAAAAAAAAAATCTACCTGTAAGTAGGCCTGTTCTGTTCAAACCAAAGGGTCAACTGCAGTGTGACTCTTTCTGCCAGAGCCATGAGGAAATCTTTCTCCTTTTTTCATCCTGAGAACCTCATAGGGCTCTCAAGGTAAAGACCACAGTGTGTGGGCGTGTCCCTAAGAGTATAGTAATCAGAAATTTCTCACTCTCAAGCTTGTCCACAGTCTCCAACTACTCACCAAAATGCCTTTTTATGTATTCCTACAGGTGTATGGCTCCAGCAGCTACTGCTCCAAGTAAACAGAACTCGGTTTTCTCTATATAGGGAAGCCTGCTTCTTCAGATTTCAGGGTGGAGGTTTACCCTGCAAATCCCATGATCTGCTAATTTCAAGAAAAGTCTTTGATTTTCAGTTTGTCAAGGTTTATTTTGCTGTAAAAATGAGTGTTGGATTTCAAGTGCTTTAGATATTGGAGCTGAAATCCAGCTTCCTCTCATTAGGGTTTTAAATTGTGTTTCACAGAAAGGAACTTTTGTACATTTAAGGAATTACTGTGTTGGTTCTGTGATATTTTTTGTTATTCTTCCCTCTCTCTTTTTGTTGCTGAGTGCTATCAATGGTATATCATCTCAAAGAGATTTCATGATGAAAGTGTACTTTATTTATCTATCCCTGATAATTAATACTGTGCATGCCCTTGATAAATTTATATTAAGTGAACAAACTGAATCCAGAGGAAGAAAAGTATCTATTATTAAATCCAAAGTCTGAGCAAGGCAAGAGCAAATCTTTAGTATCAAAAAGCTTTCAGAGATATTAATTTGAATACTAATAACTATGATGCAAGTAGTTGTACTTTTTTCAGCTTTTACTATGTGAGTTGCCATGAAAGATTTGTAACATATTAACTCAATTAGTACTAGCAACCTGCATCATACAGTAGAGGAAATTCAAGTCTAGAGAAGTCAATTGAAGCAAACCATCCCAAGAGTTTACAGGAAGTTAACAGCACAGTCAAATTTCAGTCCCAATTCTGACTTGCTTACAAACTCTGCCCTTAATTATTACCCATTACAACAGTGTTTCTGCTCTTACTTGGTAGTAGCAAATTCATGGTAATATGCCATGGAAATAATATTAACTGAGGCAGCTGATGTCTTTAAGATCAAAGAAATAGATTAGAACCAGGGTACACTATGTAATGGCTCTGTGAAATTATATAATAGCCTTCAACTTGTTGACTCTTAAGGTTTCATCTGTAAAAATAAGGAAAATAACCTTTTATGTCCTATTAGGACTAAATGTGATTTATTGCATTTAATTAGTAGAATTTCCTTCCCTTTAATTTGTTACAGTGGCTTAGAGAAAATGGAAATCAGTAAGGTTTTCTGCTCTCCCCTTAAACATTTCATTTTCTTATTTTTTTTCTCAGTTCTTTCTTGTTTGGTCTTCTGGGAATAATGGTACATGAGACACCAAACTCTGTCTGGTTGGCTAAAGTGAATGGAATAGAATTTATTAATGTTAAGCTTATTTCGATCCCATAACTTCACTGGATAATCTGGAAGTAACTTATTGGCCCTTGAGGTCCCTTCATTACGAGCTACAAAATGTGTTCCTAAGTAAAGAGAAAATCTCGATAATAGAAAGCTGAAGTTGATAAAACATGGTCATCATCTTTAACTGCAGGTTTGGTGTGGTCAAATGAGGCAGTTCCATATAGTATTTGAGAGTGTGTAAATCAGCAATACAATTTCCTCCCCTGGAAAACCAGGATTAAAAGCAATGACCTACATTAAAGGACTTGTTTTTTACTTTTACAGACTTATTCAACAAATATTGATTGAATCCTCTTCTATAAAACTGAGAGAAAGCAATGAGAAAAGCAGACACAAATCCCTATGGTTAGGAAAGGAGGAAAACAAAGTTCATAAGCCTAGTTGCTTATAGGTAGATACATACAGTGGTGGGATCCTATGGACATTCTTTACTGATTGTGGCAAAAAGTAAATGTTTTAAGAAACTTTCATTTTCAGGATAATTAATGCTAGGTTCTACAATAAACAGTTCTAAAACTTTAGTAACTTAACACAACAAAATTTTATTTTTTGCTCACAACCCACCCCAACATGTCAGGTGAGCACGGGGGTTTTTTGAGAGAAGGTTCCCTGGTAGCTCAGACGGTAAAGCATCTTGCCTGCAGTGCGGGAGACCTGGGTTTGATCCCTGGGTCAGGAAGATACCCTGAAGAAGGAAATGGCAACCCACTGTAGTACTCTTGCCTGGAAAAGTCCATGGATGGAGGAGCCTGGTTACAGGCTACAGTCCATGGGATCACAGAGACAGACACGACTGAGCAACTCCATTGGTTCACTGGGTTCTGATCCATTACCAAGGGCTGAGAGTGGAACTGTAACCTTTAGTAATTCTCAGTGCATGGCACAAGAGACTGATCTCGGCATTTGCCTTAAATGCGAAAGGTCCCTGGTTCAGAACCGGGTGTAAACAGCCAGGCTTCCATGCTTTTGGGCTTCCCAGATGGCGCTAGTGGTAAAGAATCTGCCCGCCAATGCAGGAGGCACAGGAGACTTGGATCCTATCCCTGGATCAGGAAGATCCTCTGGAGCAGGAAATGGCAACCTGCTCTAGTAAAATCCCATGGACAGAGGAACCTGGTGGGCTACAGTCTATGGGATTGCAAGGAGTCAGGCATGACTGAGTGACTGAACAGACATAAACACATCTAACAGGCAGCAAGAGAGATCGTGCAAAGCAGTTTACGGGCATTCCTAGCTAGGACAGGGTTCACTCACACAACCCTGATTTACTACAAGCAAAGCTGGGAAACGTACCCTTGCTTGTGCCCAGTAGGACAATGAAATAGTTTGGGTAAACGCACATCATTGTCTGTATCTCAGGAACCAAATGGGATAATGTTTGTAGAGCACCTGGCCCTGCCTGGCACATAATAAGACTTCAATAAATGGTACCTATTACCACCACTGGGATTTTAATTTGTTTGACTATAACACGCGTTCACTGAATTCAGGTAATTACAGAATGGAACATTTTATTCTGTGTCAACCATTTTATTATAAGAATAGCAATACCATATTACATTTGCATTACATTTTATTGTTTATGAAGCACTTACAAAGATATGATATTATTCTGTTTTCATTTTTCTTCTCAGACCATGTGAAATAGGTAGATAATATTCATATTTAAAATATGATCAAATATGTTCAGACAGTGGCATAATATGGCACCAAGTTTTTGCAGCTAATAAATGATAGAGACAGGATTCAAATCCAGATTTATTTTTTTTTTTTTTGCTCTAAGGTCAAGGTTTGCTTATTATATCATGCTGCCCAAAGTACAAAAATCTATAACTGTTTTCTATTTTTGAGAGTTTAACTATGATACCAGCAAAAGCTCAGCTATTTGTGAGTCCTGAGGTTTGTTCTCCCACATGATCATGGATGGAGTACTCTTTATAAATTTCTGACAGCATTTCTTACTCTAGGTGAATACAAAGCTCTAAAAAATTAACCGCTCATTTACTTTAACATTTTGAATACCATATATTAGTACAAACTTTAAAAACCTGGCTCATGTTCAGGAAAGAAACAAAAAGTAAGAACATGAGAAGATTTGGAAAATATTAAATAAATGGTGATAAATTATACATCTATGTAGTAGACTAAAAGATTAAGGAAAGACTCAGACATTGCATTCAAGTATTGTGTTCAAGTGTTTGAAGGGCTCCAAAGGAAGGTATGGTCCTACTTGCCCCATAGTTACAATCGTTTTTGCATTCTACATCTATGAATCATTTAAGGACACATTTTCCATCTTTAAACCCCCACTGCTTTGTGTAGTGCCTGCACAGAGAAGGGACTCAGAAAATGTTGGGAGATGGACAGAGTATATTTTTGATGTGTAGAATAAAAGCCATCTGTTATACTTGGTGCAGCCACAAATGTCAGCCTAGAAGGTAGTGAGAGAGAAGAGCTTAAAAGGTAGTGAGCTCGCCTTCTCTGAAAGTAATTAAATACACATCCATCATTCCTGCATGAAGTAGAGAACTGCTAATCAACCCCCAAGAGCCTTTTAACTCTTAGACTCAACATTTGGACACAAACTGTCTCATTTTATGAAAGATACACGGGTGACCATCTGGAATGGGATCCTTCCTTTATGCAGCCACACACTCATTAACAACATTCAGCAGACTTCTCTTGAGCAAAGCAAGAACTCTTCCATCAGATCTTCCTGGGTCATCTTATTATTCACTTCCATGTTCTATCTTTTTTCTCTTTCTCACAATACTCAATCTTATTTCCCTCAAGAAGCCACCTAATCATTTCTTGAATATTCCTAGTATTTCTCTATATATTTTCTTGGCCTTAAGGCATCTCCTGTTACATCTTCTCACACTGTTATGAATCTCTGTGTGACAAAATATATTTCCATTCCATTTTGAATGAATATTTCCAAGATTTCTCATGTTCACACTTTCACTTCACCTATATACGGTATTTCCACATAGGTGAGAACAAAATTTTCTCTTGATATGTTTAACCCACTGTCAATTAAAATGCACCTTCTCTGGCCACATATTACCATTAGTGATTATTGATTATTCATCGGCAATCAGTTACAGTTGATTACTGATTACTGAAGCAGTTTTCCAAAGTCTCCTTACATTGCCTTGTGTGCTAAGTCTTTCAGTTGGGTCCGACTCCTTGTGACCATATGGACTAGAACCTGACAGGCTCTTCTGAGCTCTTTTCCCCTTAAGAGTCATGCAAAATATAATTATTCTTACCTGACAGACAAGAAAACTGAGTGAAGTTTCCCTGAGTGCAGGAGACTGAAGTGAAGTGACTAATCCAAAGTCGCTCAGCTCATTCCTGGAAACTTCAGAAATATAATCCACATATTATCTCTATTCCTGTGCTTTCTCCGGATGCATGCCACATTCTGGCTTACTTTCTTTTTATTTCCATGCTAACTGATAACATGACTTGCCTCTGCTTACTCTTTCATAAGGATTTTTCTTCCCTTCCTTTCATTTCCCTGTCATCCTTTAAGTTGGGAAATACTGAATATTGACAGCTGAATGGAAACACAGACACACTTCACACCCTAGCTCGAGAATCTGAGCATTGCTGTTACAAGACCCTGGCATACTGATGTTTTGATGTAAAGGAACCTCCGCTACTCCCTACAATCAGCTCATACCTATTTCATGAAGCTCCTCAAACTTAAAGTATACCTATCCCCAAAGTATAGCCATAAAACTGGCTGAGTATTCTTAGAAGACAGAAAAGGCAAACTCTTACACTTAAGAACAGGACCTGACTCTAGAAACGGGCCCCTTACTGCCCAGGGGGTGGCATCATGGATAAAGCTGGCAGAAAATATAATATGCAGCTGACAAAGGGCAATGGTCTCAGTAAGACTGGTTGTGCTGTCCATGGCATCTGACCTGTGGTCTTACTTCAACGCATTGATGGACTCACAATCAATTTTCCCACTGATTCTGTCTCAACACTTGCTTATACTGACACATCACATGTCCAAATAAATTAAACCCTTTGTGATTCACCATCTGTGACAAAATCTTTAATTTAGTTTGAGTCTAATCTCTTTGTCTAGACATGCCTATTGTTTAAAAGTTGAGCTACTTTATACTCCACTTCAGTTCCAACGTAAGCATATCTCTTGATTGAGCCATTGTATTGTTTGGAGAATCGTCACTTGGTACCTACCATGTGTCAGACATAATGCTAGGGTTTGGAGGTCTCATCCCGCTCCACTGCCTCCTTATGCAAAAGGAAGCACAGCATATTCAAGTTTAGATGTTTTGTGTTACCTAAGGTTCTCCATGGTGATTTGTACTTGGAAATTCAAAACTAAAATGATTCATAAACACTCTAAGCTGAAATAATCTTTTACTTTATTATCATCGTCTATGCTCATGCACATAGGAGTCTCTCTTAAAAAGCAAGACAACAGAGATAAGAACACAGGGCTTGGACTCAAATGATATCCTAGGTATCCACTCTAGATCAACCCCTTATCATCCTTGTAAACTTCGGAAATTCTGCTTCCTGATGGCCCAAATTCCTCCTTCCTAAAATAGCTATGCAATGCTTACTAGGTAATGCTCTGTGACAGTTAAATGTGGTAATTAATGGAAAATGCATAGTGCAGAGTCAGGCATATAGTAAGTGCTCGAAAGTGGTAAAATATCATTATATATGACTTTCACTATTTTTCTCCTTACTTCAGAGAGTCATAGCCACTCCAATATTCATAGTACATAGTCATCATGTATTTTATTATTTCCTCTGTATTTTACACGTATAATCTTATTTCCCTCTCCTGATGGGGACCTGTAAATTTTCTATTCAAGTATTTCCTTCCAATATACTTTAATATATTTATTTACATATATGAAAGTCTGGAAAATATATAGTTTGCTGAGTGGGTTTATGCCATTTAAAGTATGACAAATTGTATTGTATTGTAAGTATTGTTTCTATAATTTTTCCCCTTAACATCATGTTTTAGAGAACAAACCACATCACATATGTAAATATAATTCAGTCCTTCTGACCACTGCACAATATAAATCTTATGCAATGAGTAGAATATTTCGTTTTATTAACATGCTTTCTTATTGACAGATCGTAGATTGCTCCCACCTCTCTACTACGATGTGAAGAAAAGGTAGATGAACAATAGTGTACGTGGCCTTTTGTGTACCAGTACACGCTTCTCTGAGACCGATACATAAAAGCGTTAAGTGCTACATTTACAGTAAGGGCAAAACTAACGTGGCAAATGAAAGATGACTTTCTTCTTTCTAAAGTAGCTTGTTAGCTTTTGTCCTATCTGGAGATTCTGGAGGTTTCCATTTAGATCTATCATCACAAGCAGGTGGGATCCATGTTTTTAATAGTTGCCATTCTAATTGTATACAATTATGTCTTGTGGCTGTTGTTATCTGCATCTTCTGATCAGTGCTGAAGTTGAGCATCTCTGAGTAGTCTTGCAAGTTTTTCCTCATACGCTATTCAAATAATCAGTCCATTCTTTTTAGGTTCACAGAGTTCTCTTGCTGTTTTGTGGGAACTCTAATTAATTCTTTGTCAGTTATTAATTAAGCAATTATCTTTTCTGAGTCTGGCATCTGTCTGTTAACTTTCTCTATGCTTCTTTTTTGTTATACTGTTATTTTAATTTTGATCTATTAAAATCCTCTGATGCTTTTCTTTATGGTTTGTAACTTTTGAGTTCTGATTTTAGAAATGCTTCCTAATCTTAAGGTCATAAAACTATTTCCTGTTAAACTTTTATTAACTTATCCTTCCCATTTANAAAGTTGAGCTACTTTATACTCCACTTCAGTTCCAACGTAAGCATATCTCTTGATTGAGCCATTGTATTGTTTGGAGAATCGTCACTTGGTACCTACCATGTGTCAGACATAATGCTAGGGTTTGGAGGTCTCATCCCGCTCCACTGCCTCCTTATGCAAAAGGAAGCACAGCATATTCAAGTTTAGATGTTTTGTGTTACCTAAGGTTCTCCATGGTGATTTGTACTTGGAAATTCAAAACTAAAATGATTCATAAACACTCTAAGCTGAAATAATCTTTTACTTTATTATCATCGTCTATGCTCATGCACATAGGAGTCTCTCTTAAAAAGCAAGACAACAGAGATAAGAACACAGGGCTTGGACTCAAATGATATCCTAGGTATCCACTCTAGATCAACCCCTTATCATCCTTGTAAACTTCGGAAATTCTGCTTCCTGATGGCCCAAATTCCTCCTTCCTAAAATAGCTATGCAATGCTTACTAGGTAATGCTCTGTGACAGTTAAATGTGATAATTAATGGAAAATGCATAGTGCAGAGTCAGGCATATAGTAAGTGCTCGAAAGTGGTAAAATATCATTATATATGACTTTCACTATTTTTCTCCTTACTTCAGAGAGTCATAGCCACTCCAATATTCATAGTACATAGTCATCATGTATTTTATTATTTCCTCTGTATTTTACACGTATAATCTTATTTCCCTCTCCTGATGGGGACCTGTCAATTTTCTATTCAAGTATTTCCTTCCAATATACTTTAATATATTTATTTACATATATGAAAGTCTGGAAAATATATAGTTTGCTGAGTGGGTTTATGCCATTTAAAGTATGACAAATTGTATTGTATTGTAAGTATTGTTTCTATAATTTTTCCCCTTAACATCATGTTTTAGAGAACAAACCACATCACATATGTAAATATAATTCAGTCCTTCTGACCACTGCACAATATAAATCTTATGCAATGAGTAGAATATTTCGTTTTATTAACATGCTTTCTTATTGACAGATCGTAGATTGCTCCCACCTCTCTACTACGATGTGAAGAAAAGGTAGATGAACAATAGTGTACGTGGCCTTTTGTGTACCAGTACACGCTTCTCTGAGACCGATACATAAAAGCGTTAAGTGCTACATTTACAGTAAGGGCAAAACTAACGTGGTAAATGAAAGATGACTTTCTTCTTTCTAAAGTAGCTTGTTAGCTTTTGTCCTATCTGGAGATTCTGGAGGTTTCCATTTAGATCTATCATCACAAGCAGGTGGGATCCATGTTTTTAATAGTTGCCATTCTAATTGTATACAATTATGTCTTGTGGCTGTTGTTATCTGCATCTTCTGATCAGTGCTGAAGTTGAGCATCTCTGAGTAGTCTTGCAAGTTTTTCCTCATACGCTATTCAAATAATCAGTCCATTCTTTTTAGGTTCACAGAGTTTTCTTGCTGTTTTGTGGGAACTCTAATTAATTCTTTGTCAGTTATTAATTAAGCAATTATCTTTTCTGAGTCTGGCATCTGTCTGTTAACTTTCTCTATGCTTCTTTTTTGTTATACTGTTATTTTAATTTTGATCTATTAAAATCCTCTGATGCTTTTCTTTATGGTTTGTAACTTTTGAGTTCTGATTTTAGAAATGCTTCCTAATCTTAAGGTCATAAAACTATTTCCTGTTAAACTTTTATTAACTTATCCTTCCCATTTAGGAATTCAATCCACCCAGAGTTCATCCTTGGATAGAGTATGATGTAAAGTCATGGTGCTTTTTTACACCATTAAGGTCACTGCCTGTGTGCCCTCTGATTGTGGGAAGAGATGCATGCCAGATAGTGTGGATCGACAGCCTGTCTCATCCTCTGCTGCCCCTTCTCTTGCCCTCATCTGCACAACACTATGAAGTACTTATAACATTTTGTAACAGTTGAATGCTGCTGCTGCTGCTGCTGCTAAGTCCCTTCAGTCGTGTCCGACTCTGTGCAACCCCATAGACAGCAGCCCACCAGGCTCCCCCATCCCTGGGATTCTCCAGGCAAGAACACTGGACTGGGTTGCCATTTCCTTCTCCAATGTATGAGAGTGAAAAGTGAAAGTGAAGTCGCTCTGTCGTGTCCGACTCTTCGTGACCCCATGGACTGCAGCCTACCAGGCTCCTCCGTCCATGGGATTTTCCAGGCAAGAGTACTGGAGTGGGGTACCATTACAGAACCTATACTTTTGTTATCAGGGATTATATCAGACTTTTTCATCATTACTTTCCCAGCAAGTGTGACAATGCCTGGCTCATGGTACGTTTTCAACATTTATTTTTTGAGTCATAATGGATAGGTCCAGATTCTAGACTATATTTTACTTAAAATGTTTTCTTCTGATTTTCCACTTAATAGTAATACTAGTTACCATGTATGAAGACTAAACTACAAGACAGACATTGTTTTACATCTTCCGCATACTTGGTTTATTCTCATAGCAATCTCTGACAGCACTTTTACAGATGAGGAAACGAAGGCAAGGAGATTAGGTAACTTGCCCAAAGTTTCACAGTTAGTAAATGGCAATGTCCATATTTAACTTGGGCTTCCCAGGGGGTGCTAGTGGTAAAGAATCTGCCTACCAATTCAGGAGACACAAGAAACGTGAGTTTGATTCCTGAGTCAAGAAGATCCCATTGAGTAGGGAATAGCACTCCACTCCAGTATTCTTGTCTGAAGAATTCTATGGACAGAGGAGCCTGGTGGGTTATAGTCCACGGGTTGCAAAGAGTTGGACATGACTGAATACACACACACACACACACACACACACACACACATATTGAACCCAGACACTCTGGCCTCCAAGGTTTCTACCTATAACCATTTTGCTTCTCTACATCTCATTAAAGTCTGACTACCTCTACAGTATTACTGAGTTAGTAATCCCAAGAGTTAGTATGAGTATCAGCTCTGCCTCCTACTAACTGTGCAATCATAAACAAGTCTCTTAACCTTACTGAGTCTTGGTTTTATTTTCAGCAAAATAGGAAAACAAATCACCCAGTCTTGTGGAGTTCTTGTGAGGGTTAAATGAGAAAAGCCTCACGAGGCATTTAGTACAATGCCTGGTACATCTAATATACATTTTTAATACTAGCATTATGATAACTGTATGTGTATTTTATTTTGCCTGTAATTGAAATTACAGTCAAAAAATATTTTACTTTTTTAGTATTTAAAAATAACAAAGNAGCCTCACGAGGCATTTAGTACAATGCCTGGTACATCTAATATACATTTTTAATACTAGCATTATGATAACAGTATGTGTATTTTATTTTGCCTGTAATTGAAATTACAGTCAAAAAATATTTTACTTTTTTAGTATTTAAAAATGACAAAGTATATTCAAACTGTAGCATGATAAATTACTTTGTAGGAATTCCAGATCTGCTGTGACTTATTTCAAGAATTATCTCTATACGACCATCTTCACTCTGAATATGCCACTGAATATATTTTGGTATCTAAGAAAAGACCACTTATCCTCTCTAGAAACTGGTAATGGAGAGGAGTTAACTAGGCTCTCTTTTTGTCTCATATTGACTCTGACCACCCAAAGCCTGTAATGTGGAACACGGAAGATCAGGCAATTTGGGTGAGAGATTTCTAAGGTTAAGTGGCAATGGTCTTGGGCAATTTTAATTCTGTTTTTACTGCTGCTAAGAGTAGATCTCAGTGTCCCTCCATGCTGCCTCTTTCTCCTCTTCCCCACCAACTCTGACCAAGGTCATCTTGCTCTCTTTGGAGGCCTAAGCCTCCTGCCACTGGTTTAACAGCTGTTGCAAGCAGAGAGCAAGTTATGAATGTGAAGAGTCTGTCAGCCACTAAAAGCCTGTGAATTAGTGTTTTCTGCCCCCAGTCTGTCAGGCAGCACACTTTTATCGAGAAATAGCTTATCCTTGTGAAACGGCTGACCTGCCACTAATCTGCTCTGATAGTGCCGAGCCCTGCAACCCTCCCTTGTGACCCCTGGAGAGATGTCCTGTCTGTTCTAGGCAAGGTGCTCTCAAGATCCTGGGTCACATTCAGGCTTCTCTTAATTCAGGGGAGATTTTGAAAGGGAAGGTTGTTTCCTAGTTCAAAACTTCTAAATTCTAAATTCTTTGTACCAAAGAATGTCTCTAACATGCTTGCACTCAGGAGTCTCGTACTTTCTTACATTCCTTATTCTTTATCTCACATTCCATTATTATTTAGTCTTCCTTATCAGCTTTACTTCCGGGGCCTGTGAGTCTATACTGTCCCTGGAACTGCTGAAAAACATGTCTGCTCTTAGTGCTTTATGCCATTACGACCCCTCAATAGCAGATGCTCTGCAAGTCATTTGCACTCCAAACTATGGCTTTAATTTATGGTAGGATAGGATTTGCCTCTTGTTTAAAAAAAAAAAAAATCAGTAATCATCAAGTACTTGCAAAGGGTACTATTTTGGGAGGAGAATATTGATTATTTGAAGGATGACTAGCTAATGCATCATTGTTTGCAGTCAGGTAAAATCCTATAGAACTTTTTGTAATAGTTGATAGCTTTCCAAACATGATCCTTTCATTTTATCAATCTAATCACACCCCATTTTTTGTTTTCTGAGAATGTTTGAATAAAGTTTTGCTTTCCTCATTTTCCAGATTCGTAAACTGAAGCTCAGAGAGGTGATATTACTTAGCTCATCAGGGATAGGTACAAGGATATGATCCCAGGACTTAGCTGTTAAGACTCCTTGCTTCCACTGCAGGGGCCTGGATTTGATGCCGGGTCAGAGAACTAAGATCCCACATGCTGTGTGGTGTGGCAAAAAAAAAAAAAAGCTTACAAAATGTTGGGGGCCAGCGTGAGGAACTCCGCCCTTGGCAAAGGTCATGAGGAAGGGGGCTTTGGCATATGCAAAGGCGTGATCAAGCCTCAGGAAATCCCCTGTTCCCTAGCATCTACCCCAAAACCAGAGTACTTTACGGGGAGCTCTCCCCATAACCATTTCTCTTGGAGAAGGAGTTNAAAAAAAAAAAAAAAGCTTACAAAATGTTGGGGGCCAGCGTGAGGAACTCCGCCCTTGGCAAAGGTCATGAGGAAGGGGGCTTTGGCATATGCAAAGGCGTGATCAAGCCTCAGGAAATCCCCTGTTCCCTAGCATCTACCCCAAAACCAGAGTACTTTACGGGGAGCTCTCCCCATAACCATTTCTCTTGGAGAAGGAGTTAATTTGCAGCCCCAGTTAATAAAAATCCCTGGGTGTGATAAGAGTGTTGCACCTTACAAACTCTGAGGGTTCTCTGGCCTGCCTGATCAGGTTCGTCCGGCCACATGTGATTGTTTACAGCCTCCCAACTGTGAGAGGCATGGGATGCTTTAAAACTTTCTAAATACAGACTCTTTTGAGAAGTTAGAAGATCATTAGTATAGTATTAGTGGGTTGATTAGGAATTATATTGGTGAAGGGTTTTTTNACTATCAGTCTTTGAAATGTGGAGATTCTGAGCACTTATCAAAATTTTTCTGATCCCTGGCATCTCAGACAGGACTGAGATAAAGAACATAAAATTTTAACAACTTCAACCAAGAGTGATTGTGTTGTGAGCATTTTGAAAATCTATTTTGTTAATCACAAGGCTTGTGAATGAGTTTTAAGGAGGATGTTTAGGTCATTGTTTTACTTTCCAACTAAATAGTTATAAACTCAGTGCTTTTTAACTTATTAGAGTGTAAGCATCTCTCTTGAGAAAGTGATGAAAACTATACTGATCTATATGTACCCTGGGGAAGCAAACACAAATGCTGCTTTTTTAGAATATTGGGGGAGTAGGGTGTATGATACACTGAGTCTTTGAGGTCCACCCATAGACCCTATGCACAGACTGTGGATAAAAAAACAAAAAATACATATATCTCTGACTTAACTGTTTTTCTTTTCTCTCAGCCTCCTCTCTCCCTTCCATACCTTTCCCTCTTAGCTTCTTCTCTATTTGCTTCCTT
Organism: Raphicerus campestris; assembly: GCA_006410735.1. Lineage (NCBI taxonomy): Eukaryota > Metazoa > Chordata > Mammalia > Artiodactyla > Bovidae > Raphicerus > Raphicerus campestris. The sequence continues at coordinate 317,081 of SJYW01033372.1, forward strand.
CCATATTTCCTTACTTTCTTAATAATTAATTAAGTCTAAGAGGGGTCATGTAAGGAAGACATACATGAGATAGCAGTGGTGGCTGAGCAGAGGAAAAGAGCCCAAATTAGGAAGCTGGCCCAGTGGGCTTGGCGTTGATCCCTTAGATACATTCGTTGAGCCTAATGGGAGCCAAGTTTTTCAGCAGTGGAAAAGAGGGCTACACATACAAAAAGAGGGAAAACTGTAATAAATCCTGTGCTGTTGGACTGGGATTAGTGGAATCAATATAAATTCATTATATTAGTTGTCTAGTGTTGCTATAACAAATTATCACAGTCTTAGTGGCTTAAAAGAGTGCAGATATATAACCTTATAGTTTTGTAAGTCAGAAGTCAACATGGGTGTCAGTGGGTGAAATTAAGGCATCAAAAGGACTAGATTCCTTTCTGGAGACTTTAATGGAAAACTTGTCCCCTGTCTTTTCCAATTGCTAGAGACTACCCACATGCCTTGGCTCATGGCCCCTTTCCTCTATCTTCAAAGCCAGTATCTGTGGGTCAAGTCTTTACCCTGCGTGACTCTGACTTCTGTACTCACATCTCCTATGTCTCCCTTCTTCTGCTTCCCTATTTCATTTTTAAGGACACTTGTTAATTCATTGGGTTCACCCAGATAATCCAGGATAACTTCACAGTCTTACAGTCAGCAATTAGCCATCTTAATTCCATCCGTAACTGTCTATCCCTTCTGCCATGCAGCCCTAACACAGGCATAATTTCTAGTGATGTGGATGTCTTGGTGGCGGTGGTGTGCGTTTTCTCTTTACCATATTCATGGTGCTCAATATATAGAGAAATAGATATAGACAGAGGCAGAGGTAGGTGTGACTGCATCCATATACTCCCTTACCTCTGTTCATGAGAGGGTTTGGGCAGAGCAACACCTAATGCCTCCCAGGGTTGTATTCCCTGGAAAGTACACTTAGAATATTTAGTAGGGAGTGCTTTGGAAATCACACTTGTGGAAGGAAGAAAAAAGCAGCAGGACTGGGCAAAGGGAGAAATTAAGCTAGTATGCAGAGCCCCTGGTGGTCTCAGCTGACCCCACAGGGACTGGGATAGCAATTCAGAATATTCCTAATTTGGTGCAAGAAGCCTAAGCCTTTAATAACAAGTCATTCTTTGCAGGGAAATTTTTAATAGCAAACATGACCTTGGGCAAGACAGCTTACTTCACTTGAGGTGATGGCAGACAAGGGCTCCTGAGGGAGAGCATCCCGAGCAGCTGGGGGCAGCGCAGTGCTTCCCAGCAGCCTGCACGGTGAGCCCGCCTTGCATTCACATCTCAGCTTCAAAATGCCACCTTCCACCAAGACAAACATGGGATCTTTGAAAAAATGGCTGATGACAAAGCTCTGGGGAAGAAGTATAAAATGAGCCTAGAACATCTATCTTATTGTAAAGTAGAGCTCAGAGAACCATGGAAACATGCCAGAAAATAAAAAAGGAGACTCCATGTTCAATGAGATCCTTCCTATTGGTCAAATCTAAGAATATTTAAATAAATAAAAATGATAGCAGGTTACAGTACTTTACATAAAATAGAAATCCGTGAGCTCATACGGGTACAACTTGAAGGAATAAACAAATGGGAAGAACAGAAAGTGTCTCATTACAATNATTGGTCAAATCTAAGAATATTTAAATAAATAAAAATGATAGCAGGTTACAGTACTTTACATAAAATAGAAATCCGTGAGCTCATACGGGTACAACTTGAAGGAATAAACAAATGGGAAGAACAGAAAGTGTCTCATTACAATAAAATGCCAAGCAACACATTTCAAACAAATGATGGAGTTTTAAAAAACACTATTTTAGCTATCAGAGTAATAGTTAAATAAGGCAAATACAAAATATATCAGTGCTAAAACTAGCGGATGAAAGTCTTAAGGTGAATGGGATGTTTATACATATATTAAAATATCTCCCCATAAAACACTTCTTCATCTCAAAGAGAAAAAGAATAGCTCTGCAAAAGAGAAACTTGGTGAAAATCATACTGATCAGGTGATTAACATCAGCAGTAATGGTTCAAACTGAAATTGTGTGCCAGTCAATAGAACACAGTAAAAAACACATCACTCCGTCATATTTCAGTACCCCGCCCCACAAAAGGCTTAACTCAGTGTAATTATGAGAAAAGATCAGACAAATCCAATGTGAAGGACGTTATATAAAACAATTGGCTTTAATCTTTAAAAGTATCAAGATTGTGAAAGTCAAGGAAAGACTGATAGCTGTTCCAGATGGAGGGAGACTAAAAGAATGTGTGGGCTAAATGACCTCAGACTGAGTCCTTTTGCTGAAAAGAGTGTCACTGGGGCAACTGATAGACGCTGAATGTGTTCACTGGATTAGGTAGCAGGGAGTAGATAACATCAGTACTAATTACCTAATTTGTCTGGCCTGGCCAAACCAGGACTATGCAAGATAAAATCATGGTTGTAGGAAAACATGCTGAAGTATTTAGGGAACAACATGCCTACAAGTTATTCTCAAATGATTTAGTGGGGAAAGAAAAGCTCTTTGTTCCACATTTTTGGAAAGTATTTCAGAATACAAAGTCAAAAAAGAAACTTTGTCTTGATTTATTTTTAGATAGATAAAACTCAGCTTTTTCTGATACCCTTTTGAAGAGGTCATTACAAATGTTAACATTTCTGAATAAGGAATGAGGAAACCAAATGGAAAATGCCAGAAATGTATCCAAAGTCAAAGAGTAGTACTTGTCAGACCTGGAATTATAGCCCTAGTTACTAATACTTTGAGAATGACTTCTCTTCAGACACAATCACGTTAACAATAGTTAAGTAAAAAGAAAAGGAAAAGAAGAAAAAGGGAGAATAAACTATTCTCTTACTTGTTTAACCTGATATTAAAAGAGACTCATTTGTTTTGCGGTGGCTTTTCAGGTATATTCAAGCACAGTGATAAAGAAAAGTACACTGAGGAAATGTGAAAGTATCTAGTGACAGTGTTCGATTCGTGGGTCACCCTCACCCCCGGTGCTATAGACGGAAGGGTAATTACAGCCCATTACCAAATTACTTGCAGTTATCCCTTGATCTTGTAGTTAATACAGTGAACCTTCATTTGCATAAACGCTATTAGCATATTTCACACCACATTCTGATCTTTTTTAGGAGTGACTGTTGCCTAGTTAAAGTATATCAACTTGGACTATTTTTTTCCTTCCTTCCAGCTATTCCTGGGCAAAGTTTAGCTTTCAGACCTGGTAGCAGATTCAGGATGAGCAAAGTGCTATAGCAACTTTATACTCTCATAGGAATATGAGCTACTAAACTATGAGTTTTTTGAGGCTAGAAAGTTACTTCTGTTTATCTCTATATTCACAGAACCCAGCGTAGCACTTGGCAGAATTTGGTACATGAGCCATCTTCACCTGAGAATCTCACTGACGTCCCAAATTATATGTGTCTGATATTAACACATTTCTTTCATGACTCCAAAACCTTCTCTTCTTTGCAATGGCACCACCATCCACTCACATATTCAAGCCCAAATTCTGGAAATCATCCTCAAAGTATCTTCCTCTTCCTCTCTCTTACCAACGACCTATGGTCATATTGTATCAACCCAGACTTCTGGATGCCTCTCAAGTCCATCTATGTCCCCATACTCCAGCTTAGTCTGTGCTTCCATCATTTTACACACAAACTTTAATAACACTATGACCAGTTCCCCTACCTACATTTCCTTCAATCCCTTCTTCATAAAACAGTTATCCTTTTATAACACATATCTGCTCTAGTTGATTCATAGCTTAAATTCCCCTCAATTTCTTTTCAATATCCTTCAGAAAAAAATATGAACTTTTAACTGAGCCCTATGTAATACGGTCCCAGTCTGTTCCTCCAACTTGCACTTCTCACTTCCTTGTTCTAATCATGTTGGCCACACTTTGTTACTACGCTGACATCCTCTTCTACAGGGTTTGTGTTTCCTGAGATGTTCTTATATCCATGCTTCCTATATGCTAATTCACTAACTTGAGTCCATTCATCCAACAAATCTCAGATTATCAATTACTGATCTCTTCCCAGCTACCTTAGGTCAGTCCTTTTATTTATTTTTCTCACTGCAAGCTTTATTCACAAAAAAAGACTGAGACTATTCTTGGATTTCCCAGTGGCTTCCATGTTGCCAAATGCAAAAGTTCTCAGTCTTTGTCTTGCTCTGTTACCAGGATGCGGTTGGTTACCCTCTCTCCATGTTACATTTTCTCCCTTAACAGGGTATAAGATTCTGAAGCGCAGCTTCCTCTTTAGTTTCCACCCATCTCACTGGCCATTTTTTAAGTATCCTTTTTGTTCTAATCAATAAATGTTGGAGTTCCTTTGGACTCAGTGCTGAGACCTTTTTGTCTTTGTTTTAAAAGCTTTCTGTATGCTGTAGACTTCCACATGTTTATATCTAAATTCAATATTCCCCATGAACTAATCTACACGTAGGAATCTGATGTGCTTGGTCACTCAGCTATGTTCGACTCTGTGAACCTTTGGACTCTAACCCACCAGGCTCCTTTGTCCATGGGATTTTTCAGGTAAGAATACTGAAGTGGGTTGCCATTTCCTCTTCCATGGTATCCTCCCGAGGGATCAAATCCATGTCTCCTGCATCTCCTGCATTGCAGGAGGATTCTTAACTGCTGAGCCATTGGGGAAGCCCTCAGGAATCCAACAGACATCTCAAAATGAGCATGCCCAAATCAAACTCTTGATTGTCATTCCCAAATTTGTTCTTCAATATTTGTATTCAATAATTTCATCAAATTATTTATTCTTCCAATTGGTTAAGCCCTAAATCTTAAAGTCATATTTGACTTTTTTTCTTCTTCATATATCTACCCCATACCTGATTTATCACCAAATTCTCTCAGTTCTACCTTCAAATAATCTAGAATCCAACTATTTCTCCCAATTTGAATAACACTCAAAAGCCTCCTAATTGATCTCTATGATTTGACTTTGACAAGGAAAGGCTGACAATTTGGACACTAATAAAGCTAAGAACTTTTCTTTTTCTTTCTTTTTTTTTGTCAAAAGACACTTTAAAGCAAATGAAAAGACTAGAAAAACTGAGAGAAGATGCTTGTAATACACAAAGCATTTGTGTATTGTGTAATACACAAATACACATACATAAGAGGTTTCAAACCAAGAATATGAAAACAACTTCCACAAATTATTACGAAAAAGATAAGCTCAACAGAGAAAAAAGGCAAGAAACACAACCAGGAATTTTTCAGAAGAGAAAATAAATATGGCCAATAAATACATGAAGAGGTTCAAGGTCATTTCCAGGTTGAGTCTGGTGAGAGCTCTTTTACTGACACAGTAATTGAAAATATTCCAATGCTTGTTGCTTGTATTTCTGAGTCTTTAAGTAATAATGATGAGCACAGCCCCGCCCCCCCAGCATCGTCACCAGCCTAAGATGGACCTGGAGAATAAGCAAGACTTAGTATAATCAATCTCTTTTTATTTAAATTCCCAAGAATTTGTGGTTGCTGTTAATGCAGAACAAGTCAGGATATGTCTGACAATAGTAGAAAGAAATACAATTAAAAGGAAGCAGAATTGATAGAAAGCGGTGAATTCTAAGGGCAGACACAGTGTCTGACACAATGTTAGGCAGACTAGGTACTAAAAGTATATATCTGTGGTTATGGAACACCTCTATAAATTTGATCAGAGACTTGAAGGAAATAAAGACGATCATGGAGAAGCCAATAAGTATTCCAGGAAAAGGAAGGGTAAGCGAAAAAAACCCCTGAAGACAGAACAAGCTAAGCCTACTTGAGGAAGAGTAAGGATGAAATAGTATGAGTGATGGTGGGAAGAGCCCAAGTTAAGGTCAAACAGGCAGTCTGTGAGAGAGTCTCAGAACACCTACGTGGGCCCTGATAAGGCTTTTGGATTCTGTCGCTAATGAGTTGAGAACACATTAAATGATTGTAGCCGATCATGATCTGAGGTTTTTGTTTGTTTGTTTGTTTGTTTTAAGTATTACTAAAGCTCCTGTGTTGAAATTAGACCCTGGTAGGTACAATCATGCCGACCAGTTTGGAGGCTACTGAAAAGTGATGATCAAATTGGGCAGGTGGATCTATACACACTTCATTCCCAATATCTTCTTTTTGTTAAGATGAGACCATCTTATCTAACATTTTGTATTGGTAATGAGCCCAAGTCATTGCCAAGAAAGAAGAAAAAAAGAATATGCATGATGGAGATAGGAAGGAAAAAAAAATATATATATATATAAAAGAAGTCGTGACCATTTATGGGATTTTTCCAAGATGATTTTTTTCCTTACTTGATTTTCAGATTGCATGAGACTTTTAAAGATCTTTTCCATGATACAAGGGCTTCCCTGGTGCTCAGACAGTAAATAATCCACCTGCAATACAGGATTTCAATCCTAGGGTCAGGAAGATCCTTTGGAGAAGGAAATCACTACCCATTCCAATATTCTTGCCTCGAAAATTCCATGGACAGAGGAGACCGGCGGGTTACAGTCCATGGGGTTGCAAAGAGTTGGACACGATTAAGCAACTAACATTTTTACTTCACTTTTCCATGATGAGAATTTTTCTTGCTCACATGATTCTCTTCCTGATTCAAATATATTACTCTGGTTTTCCCATCCTTTTTAGTGCAACCTGATAAATTAATTCATGCTCAGATGTTAGTAACTATAGTTGCCAAACCTCAAAGTGAATAATGGACAGGCTTTGGACTAGGAGCCAGAAGACCTCCGTTTATGTTCTAACTTAAGACCAAAGTTGGTACCATGGTATTCAAATCATCAGATCTCTGTGAGCCTTAATTCCTAAAGTGGGAATACTATTCTTAGCTATTTCTGTAAACACCCAGTGAAATAACAACTGATGTTCAATGGCTTCACACTTCACAGTAAGCCTTTCAGAAGTTCTAAACCCCAGTTACAAATAAAAAACATACTGGAAGCCTTGAAAATACACAATTCTGGGCTTCACCCCAGATATTCTCTGCAGATGGTAGGTAGGAATCTGTACTTTTATAGACAATCTCCCAGGTAAGTGAGCTGTGTCTGGCCTGTAAATTTTGCTGTTTTTTAAAAAAAGAGTTTTTAAAAGTGTACTATAAAGCCTTGAGAAATGAAGGCATTTGAGGGTAACAGCATGAAAGTTTGTTTCTTACCCAGCTGGAATCCTTATAAGAGATGCTTGAGTTTGGGACAGCTTGTTTCATATTTCAGAAGAGGTGACACTCCAAGGCCTACTGTCATTTCATGGAATAATTCTGGAGGTCTTGGAGGCTGATCTTGAGACCAAGACTGAAAGCATCAGCTTGTCTTGAGTGTAGGGCAGAGCCTCAGAATTGATGTTGTCTTTTATAGTGTTCTCAGCTTTGAGACAAGCTGTAAGACTTTTAATGGACTTAAAAGCTTGGCTCTGATAAAGTACCACTTAGCACAAATTAACAGGACAGATGAATGATCTCAGAGTAACAGCCTCATCTCTTGGCTTTTGATAGACTCAGAAGCTGAGAAACATGAACAAAGAGCATCAAGGGGGAGAGGTCAGCTGAGATAAGACTCTAATCCAGCTATTCCTCTTTTAGCACGTCTCTCTGATAAGAGTTCACAGTCATTCACTCAACAAACACTCATTGCGCCTCTAATCTAATCAAGTTCAGTTCAGTTCAGTTGCTCAGTCATGTCCGCCTCTTTGTGACCCCATGGACTGTAGCACACGAGGCTTCCCTGTCCATCACCAACTCCTGAAGCTTGCTATAAAATTCATGTCCATGGAGTGGGTGATGCCATCCAACCGTCTCATTCTCTGTCATCCCCTTCTCCTGCCCTCAATCTTTCCCAGCATCAGGGTCTTTTCCAATGAGTCAGCTCTTCACATCAGGTAGCCAAAGTATTGGAGCTTCAGCTTCAGCATCAGTGCTTCCAATGAATAATCAGGACTGATTTCCTTTAGGATTGACCAGTCTGATCTCCTTGAAGTTCAAGGGACTCTCAAGAGTCTTCTCTAACACCACAGTTCAAAAGCATCAATTCTTTGGTGCTCAGCTTTCTTTATAGTCCAACTTTCACATCCATACATGATCACTGGAAAAACCATAGCTTTGGCTAGATGGGCCTTGTCAGCAAAGTAATGTGTCTGCTTTTTGATATGCTGTCTAGGTTGGTCATTGCTTTTCTTCCAAGAAGCAAGTGTCTGAAGTTCATGGGTGCAGTCACCATCTGAAGTGATTTTGGAGCCCGAAAAATAAAGTCCGCACTGTTTTTAGGGTTCCCCATCTATCTGGACTTCCCTGGTGGCTCAGAAGGTAAAGCGTCTTGCTTACAATGAGGGAGATCTGGGTTTGATCCCTGGGTCGGGAAGATCCTCTGGAGAAGGAAATGGCAACCCACTCCAGTACTCTTGCCTAGAAAATCCCATGGACAGAGGAGCATGGTGGGCTACAGTCCACGGGGTTGCAAAGAGTCGGACATGACTAAGCGACTTCACTTTCATCTATTTGCCATGAAGTGATGGGACCAGATGCCATGATCTTAGTTTTTTGAATGCTGAGTTTTAAGCCAGCCTTCTCACTCTCATCAAGAGGCTCTTTAGTTCCCCTTTGCTTTCTGCCAAAAGGGCAGTGTTATCTGAGGTTATTGATATTTGTCCCAGCAGTCTTGATTCCAGCTTGTGCTTCATTCAGCTGGCATTTAGCAGATCTAATCAAGGAATGTTTTTATTCAGGAGGGCTTATTCTTTGTCTTCAAACTACTTATAAGTTAGTCACGGAGGGAAGTGATTTTAACTAACCTTAAGAAGTGATTCTTTGGGATTTCCTTGTGCTCAGACTGTAAAACATCCACCTGCAATGTGGGAGACCCAGGTTTGATCTCTGGGTCGGGAAGATCCCCTGGAGAAGGAGATGGCAATCCTCTTGCCTGGATTTTCTTCCAGGCAAGAAAATCCCACAGACAGAGGAACCTGGTAGGCTACAGTCCATAGGGTTGCAAAGAGTTGGACATAACTGAGCTACTTCACTTCTTCTTCTTAGAAGTGATAACTAGGGGCTTCCCTAGTGGTCCAATGGTCACGAATCCATGCTATCCATGCTTTCTTTGCAGGAGATGTGGGTTCAATCCCTGTAAGGTAATTAAGATACCACATGCCATGAAGCAAGGCCAAAAAAAAAAAAAGGATTGATAAATATTTTGAAACATCTCTGTTAAGGAGAAGGTCACACCAGTTTGGATGGATGAAAATCAGGGAAGTTTAGCCAGAAAGTAGGAATTTGAGCTCTTTGAAGTATGTTTTATAATACTCCCAAATCTATCTCAACCAAAAAGTAAGACTTTTAAAATGTAGAGTTACAGAAATATGCTCCCCAAGGCAAAGAAAAAAGAAAAATTATTGCAGCTTCTCTTGGTTAAGAGGTGATGGTGCTGGTGTTGGGGGTTCAGTTCCATTCAGTTCAGTCACTCAGTCGAGTCTGATTCTTTGCAACCCCATGAATCGCAGCATGCCAGGCCTCCCTGTCCATCACCAACTCCCGAGTTCACTCAAACTCACGTCCATCGAGTCAGTGATGCCATCCAGCCATCTCATCCTCTGTCGTCCCCTTNGTATCTAGTGACAGTGTTCGATTCGTGGGTCACCCTCACCCCCGGTGCTATAGACGGAAGGGTAATTACAGCCCATTACCAAATTACTTGCAGTTATCCCTTGATCTTGTAGTTAATACAGTGAACCTTCATTTGCATAAACGCTATTAGCATATTTCACACCACATTCTGATCTTTTTTAGGAGTGACTGTTGCCTAGTTAAAGTATATCAACTTGGACTATTTTTTTCCTTCCTTCCAGCTATTCCTGGGCAAAGTTTAGCTTTCAGACCTGGTAGCAGATTCAGGATGAGGAAAGTGCTATAGCAACTTTATACTCTCATAGGAATATGAGCTGCTAAACTATGAGTTTTTTGAGGCTAGAAAGTTACTTCTGTTTCTCTCTATATTCACAGAACCCAGCGTAGCACTTGGCAGAATTTGGTACATGAGCCATCTTCACCTGAGAATCTCACTGACGTCCCAAATTATATGTGTCTAATATTAACACATTTCTTTCATGACTCCAAAACCTTCTCTTCTTTGCAATGGCACCACCATCCACTCACATATTCAAGCCCAAATTCTGGAAATCATCCTCAAAGTATCTTCCTCTTCCTCTCTCTTACCAACGACCTATGGTCATATTGTATCAACCCAGACTTCTGGATGCCTCTCAAGTCCATCTATGTCCCCATACTCCAGCTTAGTCTGTGCTTCCATCATTTTACACACAAACTTTAATAACACTATGACCAGTTCCCCTACCTACATTTCCTTCAATCCCTTCTTCATAAAACAGTTATCCTTTTATAACACATATCTGCTCTAGTTGATTCATAGCTTAAATTCCCCTCAATTTCTTTTCAATATCCTTCAGAAAAAAATATGAACTTTTAACTGAGCCCTATGTAATACAGTCCCAGTCTGTTCCTCCAACTTGCACTTCTCACTTCCTTGTTCTAATCATGTTGGCCACACTTTGTTACTACGCTGACGTCCTCTTCTACAGGGTTTGTGTTTCCTGAGATGTTCTTATATCCATGCTTCCTATATGCTAATTCACTAACTTGAGTCCATTCATCCAACAAATCTCAGATTATCAATTACTGATCTTTTCCCAGCTACCTTAGGTCAGTCCTTTTATTTATTTTTCTCATTGCAAGCTTTATTCACAAAAAAAGACTGAGACTATTCTTGGATTTCCCAGTGGCTTCCATGTTGCCAAATGCAAAAGTAAGTTCTCAGTCTTTGTCTTGCTCTGTCACCAGGATGCGGTTGGTTACCCTCTCTCCATGTTACATTTTCTCCCTTAACAGGGTATAAGATTCTGAAGCACAGCTTCCTCTTTAGTTTCCACCCGTCTCACTGGCCATTTTTAAAGTATCCTTTTTGTTCTAATCAATAAATGCTGGAGTTCCTTTGGACTCAGTGCTGAGACCTTTTTGTCTTTGTTTTAAAAGCTTTCTGTATGCTGTAGACTTCCACATGTTTATATCTAAATTCAATATTCCCCATGAACTAATCTACACGTAGGAATCTGATGTGCTTGGTCACTCAGCTATGTTCGACTCTGTGAACCTTTGGACTCNGCTTGGCATGGTCCTAACTCATAATAAGAACCTATTAAATTTTAGTCATATTACTACAAATAAATCAAAATTTTTGACACTTGATCATCTCCTAAGTATTGGAATTCAGAACCCTTTCATCCAGGAGTCTTATTCCTGGGCTCTGAAGTATTTATCAGACTTTCTAGAAAATTTGGTAACTACTTAGAGTGGAAGGTGGAGAGAGGAAGGAAACATTTGCTTCCACCAAGTGGGAGCTATACTCTTTTTGGATCCAGGATTTTGCCCAGCAAGATCTGCTCTGCATATTCACAGCATCCAACAGCTTGTTCTGTCATGCCCAAAAGATGAATGATTGCACAAGCCCCCGACATTCCACTCACAAGCTGTCCATTCCTACACCAAAACCTGATTGGGACTGTGGCAGGAGGTGTGCGGGCATGTTGAGGATTGAGGGGAGGCTGGGATGGAAACAGATGGTGGTGTGGCAGAGTGATTAAAATGCTAGATATCTGTTTTAATGAGTTGGCCACCCAGCAGATAAAATACTGCAACAGTGAGTCCCAATCTTCTCAGACCGTAATTACAGTCTTATTTACAGAGTGCTTGTTGCTGGTCAAGCCATGCATTTGCTACTGTCCCCTTGAATGTAACAGGGTGTAGAATTACGATGGAGAGAGGAGACATTTAGATAAGCAACAAGAAATAGATCGATTGATTCCTTCCAACGTTTGTACCAATCTGGAAGGTCCACAGAGCAGTCAAATTTTCTGTGTGATCTTTGCTGAGTCACTTAGCTTCCCTGGGCTTCCCTTCCTGTGTTAGCAAAACACATTTCCTAGCTGTTGCTGTTGCTGCTGCTAAGTCGCTTCAGTCGTGTCCGACTCTGTGCAACCCAGAGATGGCAGCCTACCAGGCTCCANCCAATCTGGAAGGTCCACAGAGCAGTCAAATTTTCTGTGTGATCTTTGCTGAGTCACTTAGCTTCCCTGGGCTTCCCTTCCTGTGTTAGCAAAACACATTTCCTAGCTGTTGCTGTTGCTGCTGCTAAGTCGCTTCAGTCGTGTCCGACTCTGTGCAACCCAGAGATGGCAGCCTACCAGGCTCCACCATCCCTGGGATTGTCCAGGCAAGAACACTGGAATGGATTGCCATTTCCTTCTCCAATGCATGAAAGTGAAAAGTGACAGTGAAGTTGCTCAGTCTTTCCTGACTCTTCGAGACCCCATGGACTGCAGCTTACCAGGCTCCTCTATCCATGGGATTTTCCAGGCAAGAGTACACATCTCGTAGCTACCTCATGGTTAAGATGAAGAGATGAGGTTCAGATAGTAAGTCATTCCGGAAGAAAGATACTATGGTAACTATTAAATTGTTGGAAAGTGCCCAGCAGGAAACTAAAACAATCCAGCATGCAACTGTTGACCTTCAGGCTCAGAATAATTTTTATGCATTTGGGAGCTAATATTTCCACCTGCGAATTAGGAACTATTATGTGTAATAATGACTTAATGTCCTCCACTTAGCGGGAGGACAAGAGGAAACCCGCTGACATTTCCTTGCCCGCAAAAGCTAATTTGGAGTTGTATATTAATTAACTGTATTGATGCAGAACAAACCAATCAGAATTAAGAATCCCAGGTTAATGCTAGTCTCCAATTTGATGGCTAAGGTAATTCTCCCTGGATTTGTGTATTTCTAATTTTTTGTCTTTCTTTTTTAGCCATACTCAGCTTAGAATGATAAAATTGTCAATAAACAGAATTTCTCACTATCTCCAAGATTTTCTTAATGAATCTCAACTTCTTTATCTATAAAATGGGAATTACTGAACATATTAAAAGATTACTGGGGATCAAGTGTAATAGGCATGAAAAATATTTGGTAAATTATAAAACATTATAATCATACTATTTAGTCATTTATTTGTATTATTACAATTATTATCAGGTTTTCTTTTTGTGAATTTTAAATGAGACTGAGTGAAGCAAGGATTAAATAACTATGTTAATATTTGAAGGTACTTTTTAAACATTACTTCATAAAAAGCCAAACAAAATGCCACAAATATTACACAGTAAATGAATAAATTAATCTTCTAGACATTAGTACTGTGGTATGCTGGTGAGTCTTAATCTATCTTGAGGATATTACAATTAGTGTCTTAACAATAATAACTAAGGCACAAAAGTTTGCAATAACTTACTTTTTATGATCACTTAGATTGAAATTTACACATTACATTGTCACTCTTTTGAATTCCAATATGCTCTCTTGCGTGGGTAGAAAAGAAGTGGATTTATAGTTAATTGGGAGGTAATTTTACACAACCTTGAGTAAGACCCCAAGGATGCGTTTCATGTTAGCACTGAGAACTCATGATCTAGTCAGTTAAGTGAGTTATATAACTTTGAAGATGACTATTTTCAATTAAAACACTATAAAAATTCTAATGGGTCTATTAGGCTGATAGGCAGGCTTTGTCTGAAAATAGTTTTGATGTCATCTTCTGCATAACAATAGCTTGAGAACAAAGGTAACTTCTAGTTCATAAATCGTAACAGCCCTAAGTCACAATTGATATTTAGGATGCTTTCTTGGCAGCTCGATATTTAGACGTATCAGCTTCACAAAATTTAAACTAAAAACAATAGTAACAGTCACTAAATTTAAGTCAAATAACTGAAAATTGTGCTTCAGTTTCATCACGTTTTAGTTGTATGGCCTGAAGTTACTTATTCAATATTTTTTAGCCTCAGTATTCTCAAATATAAAAGATAGATTATAGAAACCAGTGAGCAGGTTTTGGTACAAATTAAATATTAGAATACGGGACATTACAAAATGTAACAAAGTGCTACTCTCATTACCAACAGCATTATTATGTTTTCCAGTCCTCTCTTTTCAATGAATTCAGTGTAACTAAGGAAGGCATTGTTAGAGGATATTTCGGGGAAATGGCTTTGATATCTANAGTATTCTCAAATATAAAAGATAGATTATAGAAACCAGTGAGCAGGTTTTGGTACAAATTAAATATTAGAATACGGGACACTACAAAATGTAACAAAGTGCTACTCTCATTACCAACAGCATTATTATGCTTTCCAGTCCTCTCTTTTCAATGAATTCAGTGTAACTAAGGAAGGCATTGTTAGAGGATATTTCGGGGAAACGGCTTTGATATCTACCAGATAGGGTGGTGATTTAGAGTGAGGATAGACTATCTAGTTGTGGCTCTTTGGAGGTGGAATTCAAAGTGTGTTTGTAGAAACTTCTTATTCTAGGTGACTCCCATCTTTCCTCAAAGTATGACTGCTCTCATAGGTTCAATTAAGCAATAAATCTTCTAGTCACTCCTGGAAGAGAAGTGAGGTGGGTAAGAGAAATCCAAATATCCTCACCGGTTGCCCTTGTTGTTACTGTTTATGATGTCCTCTTGTTTCTTCCTAAGCTTCAAGAAGAAGGGATTCAGTTTAACTAGAGGCTCATTGGCAGTAGATAATCTGCCTGGGTCCCAAGAATTTCTGTCAGATAATCACTCCTTCCTCTCTGATATATTTCTAATACATACTTATTATAATATATGGCTTATTAATATGACTAGCTTCTCTATTAGACTATAAGCTCCTTGAGGTGAGCCGTAATTTAATTACCTCTTTTTCTCCAATGCTTATTACAGTACTTATAGTATAAAGGATGCCCAAATCTTATTTGTTGAATGTAAATTTATAAGACTGAGCATTTGCTAGCTGTCACTCAAAGATCACTGGTATTTTGAGACAGAGACAAATAAGAGACCTAAATGGGATAACTGAAACAGTTAACACTGGCTGCAGTTTCTCCTGATATCCTTAAATTGAAAACAGAATTAGCTTGCTCTAGCCAAAGATTTTAAAATTAATTAAAATTATTTTGCACTCTTCCAGGAACAGAAAAATAATCTTGCAAGCTGTGTGTTCAAAGCAATCTTCACTAAATATGTCAGAGAAAGCTATGAGATAAGAGTAGTAGGTATATAAGAATTTACCAGCATGCGTTATCAAGGCAGATGTAATGGGAGAAATATTTTTTAAGAGGGCTCCCCAGGTCAGATTTATTTGTGAAATGCTAAATACAGTGCATCAACTTCTTAGACAGTCACAATGCACATTAAAGACAAGTGAAGTCCTGCATTTCCTAGGCATTTTTTCACTGCTAAATCAGTTTTTTCAAGTAAAACACCAAGGAGCTTTACAAACCAAATTAAATGAGAAAAATCAAGGCAAACATAAGTAAGTATTGTGTCCACTGATATTTATGCTTTTGAGAAACAGAGGTAATGTAATATGTGTGTGTGCACGTGTGTGTCTGCCCTCTGATGGAAGCCACAACTCCTGGATTTAAAAATACTCAAAGCATTTATGGCCTCTGTAAAGCAATAAGACTGAAGAAGAGAAATATGTCAATAGGTCTAGGGTGATGTTCCAGAAAGTTTCAAAACCAAGTTGTGAAAATGCAGCATGAGGTCACTACTTCTTTGTGTTAGAGACATAAAGCAAAATTCTACAGACTGCCAATTCTCAGAGTGCAAAGCCATCTTCCTTCCATCTCCAGGACCTATTACCACGTTTTATGTGCAATAGCAGCTCAAGAAATACGTGTGGAATGAATGAAAATACACATCAAGTTCATTGCATTCTGTTGTCATAAAGTTGCCCACTTATTCACCAGACCAAAACGCAATTATCTTCTAAGGTCCAGATCCAAAATTGCATTTCCTCTTCTAGTACAGAGGAAGGAAACAATTAATATCTTATGCATGATGAAAAGAATAAAAGTGATTACAGAGACCATTTATTGAGCCACCAACCTGTGCCAGCCATGCTAAGTAAAGTCCCTCTAAGTCTTACAACTTACAGAAAACAGACCAGGTTAGTCCTGGTCCCCATTTGGGGAAACAGAATCCCACGGAGATAAATATTATAATATGCCTGGGAAATAGTTTCTCTGCTTCCAGACTCTGCCTTTCTAAGTATGCCATGCTGCCTCCCACACTTTAAAAAAGCAATGTAAAGCAATATTTAAAATAGGCATTATTTGCATTATTGAGTTGCTGTATGTCTCTCCAACTTGACTTGTCTTCCACACTGCATGGAAATAGTATCTAATCCATATTAATTATAAATACATAACCCTGTGTTTTAAATATTGGTTAGTTGATGGGTAGTGCTGAGCTATTTTTTAGTAAGTGATGAAGGTTAACACATTTGACAGGGAATCAGCTTTTAGCACCAAGCCCAATATTAAAACTGTGGTATTTAAGTTCTTAATGAGAGTACTGTTTGAGCTTTGGGAAGAGTGATCTTCGTTGAACAGGCCTGAAAAGGGCTCAGTATTTAGCATCCTTGTCTTTATCCCTGCTCAAGGCCAGCAGCACTTCTATTCTTATGAAGACAAAAACTGACACCTCACATGAAAATAAGTCTCCCACGCATTTAAAATGCTTATTTCTGGCATTTCCCTTGCAACTCAGTGGTTAAGACTTCACTTCCAAGACAGAGGGCGAGGGTTCCAACCCTGGTCAGGGAGCTAGACCCCGTATGCCTTACCACCAAAAACTAAAACATTTTTAAAAAGAATATTATAACAAATTCAATAAAGATTTTTAAATGGTCTACATAAAATTAAAAAAAAAAAAGTCTCTTTCTGATTGCTCAAGTCCATCCTGTGTAGAACCTTTGGATATAGAGATTATTGGTAATCTATAAGATCACACAGTAGGTAAGAAACATAGCCGAAACTATTCCATGCAATAATAACATCTACTGTTCACTGAGGAACTGCGTGACAGGGCCTTTACTAAAGAATTTATGCTATCTTCCATCTTGCTCCTCATGCATGCATGCATGCTAAGTCGCGTCAGTCATGTCCAACTCTTTGCGACCCTACGGACCGTACGTAGCCTGCCAGGCTCCTCTGTCCATGGAATTCTGCAGGCAAGGATACTGGAGTGGGTTGCCATGCCCTCCTCCAGGGGATCTTCCCGACCCAGGGACTGAATGCTCGTCTCAGTCTCCTGCATTGGCAGGTGAGTTCTTTACTACTAACACCACCTACCTTCTTTACTCCAGGCTATATTTACTTCTGGGCTGATTCACCCAAATTCCTCTTTTTTTTTTTTTGGTCACTACTTTAATTTTTTAGGTCTTAACATCACATCACTGCCCAACATTGATCTTTTTCTTTCTTTTTTTTTTTTTAGGCAAAGAAATCTAACCCTTTGAATAAATCCCTAAATTACCAGCCAGGATGACTAAAACAATTAGTGCCTTTTCAGTATTTTGTGATTAGTTTCACTCTTCGCTTACTATTCTTGGGATTATAGTTAAAGGGCCATGAATGGATAAGCTCTTTTCTCCAAGGAGGCAAATGAAATTCTCTGAAGTCAGCCCCAATTCTGTAATAAATTCTAATAAGATCTCATGTTCCATTATTCACTTACATGTTGCTATGAATATTACCTGTCTCTCACCTGCCACTGCATCTCACACACACACACACACATACACACCTATCTTGCAATACACTGATTTTAAATACCTTTGAAAAAGCAGAGATATTACTTTGACAACAACAAAAATACCTTTGCTCTTGTTATTTATCCAATACCATCTTCCTTTTTTCATTGGTAAACCTGGCATGGCAGGCATGGCAACCCACTCCAGTATTTTTGTTTGGAGAATCCTTCTGGACAGAGAAGGCTGGTGGACTCCAGTCCACAGAGTCGCAAAGTTAGACATGAATGAAGCAACTTAGCACACATGCACGCAAGAAGGTGGAGAGTGGGGAGAGGAGGCAGTGATGAAGCCGGTGTTCAGCATTTATTTCTTTGCACACAACACAGAGCACGGTCCTTGCAGTATGGAAGGTGGAACGAGGNGGTCTTAACATCACATCACTGCCCAACATTGATCTTTTTCTTTCTTTTTTTTTTTTTAGGCAAAGAAATCTAACCCTTTGAATAAATCCCTAAATTACCAGCCAGGATGACTAAAACAATTAGTGCCTTTTCAGTATTTTGTGATTAGTTTCACTCTTCGCTTACTATTCTTGGGATTATAGTTAAAGGGCCATGAATGGATAAGCTCTTTTCTCCAAGGAGGCAAATGAAATTCTCTGAAGTCAGCCCCAATTCTGTAATAAATTCTAATAAGATCTCATGTTCCATTATTCACTTACATGTTACTATGAATATTACCTGTCTCTCACCTGCCACTGCATCTCTCACACACACACACACACATACACACCTATCTTGCAATACACTGATTTTAAATACCTTTGAAAAAGCAGAGATATTACTTTGCCAACAACAAAAATACCTTTGCTCTTGTTATTTATCCAATACCATCTTCCTTTTTTCATTGGTAAACCTGGCATGGCAGGCATGGCAACCCACTCCAGTATTTTTGTTTGGAGAATCCTTCTGGACAGAGAAGGCTGGTGGACTCCAGTCCACAGAGTCGCAAAGTTAGACATGAATGAAGCAACTTAGCACACATGCACGCAAGAAGGTGGAGAGTGGGGAGAGGAGGCAGTGATGAAGCCGGTGTTCAGCATTTATTTCTTTGCACACAACACAGAGCACGGTCCTTGCAGTATGGAAGGTGGAACGAGGTGAATGCGGCCTCCATTCTTAGGACGCTTACGTTCTCATAGAGTCTATCATTGGAAAAGACCCTGATGCTGGGAAAGAATGAAGGCAGGAGAAGTTGACAGAGGATGAGATGGCTGGATGGCGTCACCAACTCAATGGATATGAGTGTGAGCAAGCTCTGGGATTTGGTGATGGACAGGGAAGTCTGGTGTGCTGCAGTCCATGGGGTCGCAAAGAGTTGGACACGACTGAGCGATTGAACTGAAAGGATGGAGATTAACACCTGAATAAGAAGGAAGAAGTGATATATGCTCTGGGAGCTTCCTGGAGGGAGAAACTGAGCCCATCTGGAGGGAGCAGGATGGGTCACCGGGGCCTGGAGGATTTAGAACAGCGTGTATGAGAAGATACCGGATACACATTCATGTCCTGGTTCTGCTCTTTGCAACTCCTCCAGCAGATATTAGGCTGTTTCCCTTTCCTATAGGCCAACATGGTTTCGTTTCTTTTAGGTATTTTCTTTTTCTGAGTGTGTATTACTGTTACCTTGTTGCAATATCTGGCTGTAAACTACATTGCTCATAGAGCCTTTAAAAGGTACCAACACTGAACCTTCTCTCAGAACATTTAAATGAAAATTTCTGTAAGCTGGACTTGGGCACAGGGCACCTGTACAAAAATCTTCCCAAGTGATACTAAGGAGCAGCAACCTTGCAGACCTTTCACTTTAGTTTGTGGGTAAGGATGGCAGGGAATTTGGTCAAAATGTTGGTTAAAATCACTTCCCGTTCCTCAGTTGCACCACTCTGTTCATCCCATCTTCTCATTTCCAGATTACTGTCTTCCTTTACAGGTGAAGAGACTCAAATAGGGATAGCGAATAGGGCTTTCCAAAGCAGGCGAGTCAGCTAACCAGAGGGACAGTCTGAAGGAGGATCTTGCTTCTGCACTAATTCTGTGCTTTTCTTCTCCATCACTTGCCCAGCCCTCTTCCTGAATAGATTCTTTGATTGCTACCAAGGAGAAGAGTTTGGTTAAAGGCTTACAGAGTTTGTGAAAGTAAAATATGTAATCGTCAGCTCCCTAGAGTTGGATTTTGCATCAGGGACAGCCACATAGGGGTAGAAAATTGAAATCCAGGTAGCAGCGTGACCCTTCCAAGTGCGACCCCTGTTTGAAGAGGGGATCAGGCATGGATCAGTGCAGCTGGTACGCAGGAAACAAGTCAGCAGGTAAATGTCTTGCTGATGCCCTGGCTGGACAGTGGAGGGAGACAAACCTCAGAGATTGCCTTAATTGGCTTTTTGAACACCAAGTTCTAGTTTTTATGTTCCCTGAAATGTTGTTTTGTATGGAAAATATCTATAAATGACCCTCACTTTGGAGTTGCAAAGAAGATGTAGTTAAAGGTGCTGCAGGGAGATTTGGGTGAGTGATCTCAGAGTAACAAACTTGGGAAGGGAGGAGGAAAAAGGAGACCTGGGACTCAGTGGTGATTTGTCACCAGAAATGAGTGTGTGAAGGTGTGTGTGCACCTGTGCAAAGAGGAGAGGAGGATGTGGACATGGAAAGGAACTGGGCTTTGGCAGATACGTTGTGACATGTGACCTCATGTTGGGGGCTAAAAGAATAATCCAGAATGGCCATGCATTATATTTTGGCTTTCCCTTCTAGCTTTTCTCAATGAAGCTTCTTATAAAGTATGTAATAAATACAGGGTTACAAGTTTCAGGAGGGCAGGGCGTGTGTCTGACATGTCTACTCCTGCATGACAAGGATCTACCACAGTGCTTGATCCACAGTGAATTCTCACCATATATTTGATTCTATTGAATTCATGTGCAAACACTTGCCTAACAGCCCAGGCAGCCTCTCCTTCATAGTTTTCTCTTGGACCGCCTTGATATCTGATATTTATGTGTCCCATTCTCATAGGTAAGCAAATTATGCATTTGCCTGTGTGGTAGCAGAGCTTAGCACAGTCTGCTTAACAGCACATGGTACTGGTTCTCCTACGGCGCTTTTTTTTTGTTCTTAGCCCTTGTTTGATGCTGATCTCTGCTCAGTGTGCCTCTCATCCTCTATGATCCTGCAGACTGTGTTTTATCTAAAGAAATCACCCTTTATTCTAGGCAAAAATGCCTCTGAGATATATTGCCAGTGTTTCTGCCAGCTTATGTTAATTTTTGCAGCCTCTAAACAACTGGCAAAAACTGCTGATATAGCAGCTGTTGTAATACTCCCAGGTAATTCAGGTATTTTGCATGTGATTGGTGCATTGATGCTGTTGTTTAGAGCTAGAATGGAGCATATAATAATGGATATATAGCATTCGTTCATTCATATATTCATTCTTTCAATTTAAACTTAGTATCTAAAGTTACTTTTTCATCATTATTTAATGAATAATAAATACACCTTGATATTTAAACTTGCTTTTTCATTACTAAAATATTGCATTTAGAAACTTTAATTATAAAATAGTCACAAAAAATAACCCTTCACTGAACAGCTAGAGGGAGTCTTTGCAGCAGACTAGGCATATGTCGGGTTTGCTTGTTTATTGATTTGTTTCTGCTTTGTTTTGCTTTGCTTTACCCGGGAGAGAGCTGTGACAGAAAGTCTACACGGTCACATTTAGGACAATAAATTCATTTTGAGTTCATGAAAACAGGTTTCTCCTATTCTCACCAAAAATAAGACCTCAGAAAGGTGTACACAACCCCTGAAAGTATGTGTGTACATTTGCATGATCTGAGAAAGGGGATGAAGAAGGACTGTTTAGATTACAAAGGCTAGAAAGCTGATACAGCTTAAGTCTTGGTGGACCCCCTAGAAAAAGGAGACAATTCTGCAAGGGACAAATGCGTGCAGTTATTTAAAAGGCCAGCTTTGCAAGGCATGGCTGTACATTATAATAAAAGAACAAATACCCCAAAATATAAATCTAAGAACTCTAGTAAGGAGTATGTATGTCTCGTTTAGTACTAAGAAAGTAGAATGAGCCTTCCTTGAAGAACCAGAGAATTAGATAAGCAGTTGGCTGACAGTCTGTTGGGTTGAGTCTTGTTCTCTTAAGACTGTGTGTGGCAATGATTTAACTAACAGGAGCTGACTTCTATTGAGGAAGTTGGACTCTCATTTGAATTGCACGGCCTCCAAATTTCCTCCATGATCCTGGAGAAATGAGAAACTCTGAATGGAAAATATTGGTGCAAGTTACTACTAATGTGTCAGTGGGCGCTTGACGCTATTTTACTTGAAAATTTACAGACAGATTTGCACGCATTGGAATCCTGAGCCTGGAGAGGAATTCATATCGAATACAGGCAATTTTATAAGCAGTTCAGTTTAATTTAAACTTGTATTCATGAGGGTGAGGCCACATTTCTCTACCTCACTGTTCTTGGAGTTTAGAATCTTATTCCTCAAGAATTACTAACTGCTACCATTTCATCCATACGGCTTCATTTCCAAGTGTCACTCATGNTAACCTCAGATAAGCAGATGACACCACCCTTATGGCAGAAAGTGAAGAAGAACTAAAGAGCCTCTTGACAAAAGTGAAAGAGGAGAGTGAAAGCCCAGCATTCAGAAATCTAAGATCATGGCATCCAGTCCTGTCACTTCATGGCAAATAGATGGAGAAACAGTGGAAACAATGGCTGACTTTATTTTTCTGGGCTCCAAAATCACTGCAGATGGTGACTGCAGCCATTAAAAGACATTTACTCCTTGGAAGGAAATTTATGACCAACCTAGACAGCATATTCAAAAGCAGAGACATTACTTTGCCAACAAAGGTCTGTCTAGTCAAGGCTATGGTTTTTCCAGTAGTCATGTATGGGTGTGACAGTTGGACTATAAAGAAAGCTGAGCATCAAAGAATTGAGGCTTTTGAACTGTGGTGTTGAAGAAGACTCTTGAGAATCCCTTGGACTGCCAGGAGATCCAACCAGTCCATCCTAAAGGAGATCAGTCCTGAAGACTCATTAGAAGGACTGATGTTGAAGCTAAAACTCCAGTATTTTGGCCACCTGATGCAAAGAGCTGACTCATTGGAAAAGACTCTGATGCTGGGAAAGATTGACAGCAGGAGGAGAAGGGGACAACATAGGATCAGATGATTGGATGGCATCACTGACTCAATGGACATGAGTTTGGGCAAGCTCAGGGAGTTGGTGATGGACAGGGAGGCCTGGTATGCTGCAGTCCAAGGGGTCACAAAGAGTCAGCCACAACTGAGGTATTGAACTGAAAAAAGAGAGTATAATCTGCTGGCAGATGTAATATTTAAAATTTTCATATCCCACAACAGAAATATTTAAAAAGTTGCACTTGTGATATAAATTCTGTGTCTGTCATGTTTTTTTTTAATTTTATTTTTTACTTTATTCTACTTTACAATACTGCATTGGTTTTGCCATACATTGACATGAATCCACCACAGGTGTACACGAGCTCCCAATCCCGAATCCCACCCCCCCACCTCCCATCCCATATCATCTCTCTGGATCATCCCTGTGCACCAGCCCCAAGCATCCTGTATCCTGTATCGAACATAGACTGGTGGTTCGTTTCTTACATGATAGTATACATGTTTCAATGCCATTCTCCCAAATCATCCCACCCTCTCCCTCTCCCTCAGAGGCCAAAAGTCCATTCTATACATCTGTGTCTCTTTTGTTGTCTCACATACAGGGTCATCATTACCATCTCTCTAAATTCCATATATATGTGTTAGTATACTCTATTGGTGTTTTTCTTTCTAGCTTACTTCACTCTGTATAATCANGGGAGCCTGGTGGGCTGCCGTCTATGAGGTCACACAGAGTTGGACACGACTGAAGTGACTTAACGGCAGCAGCAGCAGAAAGTAACAAAATGGGGAATAAACAAGTAGCAGTGTCCAGCCCAAGCTGATAATGGTAAGAATCTGCATGAGAACTAAAGCCATGGAAGACTTGACCTTGGAGATCCATTTACCTCTTGGTGCTGGTAATTTCTGGACTTGCACATTTACTTTGTGGCTTTCATTTGTACAAGTGAGTGGGCTTCATTAATGGGCTTCCTAGGTAGCACTAGTGGTAAAGAATCCACCTATGAATGCAGGAGACACAAAAGACACAATCAATCCCTGGATCAGGAATATTCCCTGGAGATAGGAAGTGGCTACCCACTCCAGTATTCTTGCCTAGGAAATCTCATGGACAGAGGAGCCTGGTGGGCTATAGTCCACGGGACTGCAAAGAGTTGGACACAGCTGAGCACAATAGATGTTGGATGGTAGCATAAATAACTGAATATGATGCTCTGTCCTATGACTGGACATCATCTGGGTGCCTTCCATCCATCTGCACCTATATGATTCCCACTCAATGTTCAAAATCTAGTTCAAAGCTGAATTCTTCCATTCTTCTCTGTCTGAAGCATTACAGAGTTGGTATTTTAGCTTATTTGGGTTCCCATGACAAAAACACCATCAGCTGAATGGTTTAAATAACAAGTGCTTGCTTCTCACGGTTCTAGAGGATAAAGGGAGGCTTTCTCGTCACTGCGCTCTTGCATGGAAAATGAGGAGAGGTCTCTCCAGCATCTCTCTTATCAGGGCACTGAATCGATTCATGAGGATGCATGGGGAATCATGATTCCATCCTCATGATTCAATTCCTTCCCAAAGGCCCCTCTTCCTAATAAGATCACATTTGGGGGGTTAGGATTCCATTATATGAATTTGGGAGGACTGAAATATTCAACCCCAAATGGTTAGTGAATATATAGAATTTCTAATATTATTAATTAGGTTGACTTCTGTGGGCTTGTAGGTAGGAAGGAGCAACACATTTGCCAACAGTTTGTCCCCCACTGAGTTCCTCTCTTTAACTTCATATTTGGGAAACTTAGAGGCAACGAGAAGTGACTGTCTCAAGATCACAGTCAGCCGCCAGTTACTGGCAGGAACAGAAAGAAATTCAGGCTTCTATCCTCAATGCAACTTCAGTAGTCCTGCTTATCTTGAGTCATGGACTGTAAAACTTCAACACTTCTGAGTGTTAAAGGCTAATTATTATTTTCCAGTGCATGCAAAGACGCCTCCATATGGTATACTTCCATAGGTTACCATGTGAGAAAGTGTGAGTGGGAAGGAGTTTAGATAGTTCACTGAAAAGACAACATTTCTGCATCTGTGAAGACGACGGTAAGCATGCAGCCAGCAGTAAGCGCTTCTATTTTTTCTGCACTGCCTGAAAATGCGTGACAGACATGGTAGCTGATAAGGCGGAGGAGCAGTGGGAGTCTGATCCAGCACGTTTGAATGAAAGGATGAAACAAATGAAACAAACTTTTTTGAAGCCAGAACAGCAGTAATCCCTCCTGTGTATGCTTTAGTGAATTTGGCCTCCCAGATATAGATTTGTAAAGAACAAAGTAGCAGCCTATGGATGGCAATGGGAAAACCGGCTTTACAAGCAAAATCTCAGAAGGAAGGTGGGGAAAATGAAGAGAAGGGATGTGAGAAAAATGAAAAGAAGTGTGGAGGATGGTTCAAAACATCTATTGTTCATTGCTTTTGTTTCCTCACATACAATTCTATTGTCCCCATAATTTATTTTTAGATGGATGCTAGCACACTGCATATGAAAATGATAGGTTACAAAGCGCTACTTTTACGGTAATACCTTACGTATGAAAATATGTAGCTTACAGGGTGCTATTTTAAGTTATATTCATTATCTCATTTGATTCTTATGACAATACCATGAGGCAGGCATTGCCCTATGGAGGGTGGTGTGGTTATCCCAATGTTCTAAAGGAAGAACATGTGGCAAGGGCTTGGCCGCTGGGGTAGAGCAAGCCCAACGCAGACTCAACCCCTGTATTCTTTCAAGTGTGTTGCAAAGTGACTTCAACCTCCTGGGTTCCAGAGCTGATCTTGTAACAAACAGGCATTATTTTAACTGGTTCCAAAACTGGCAAAATCGCCTCTTCTCTCTTTCTTCCTGTCTATCCTCCCTTCTTCCCCCCACCTTCCTGTGGACAACAGCCTCTGTCTCTCGTCCTCATTCTTCTTTTTCCTGTCTCTCTCAAGCTTGCTGTCAGTCTGACTTCCTCTCTTCTCAGTCTTTCTGCTTCCCCAAGAAGTGCAGGACTTTTGCCTAATCCAGCTTTAAATGATATGATTTTGAAATCTGAAAAAAAGGGTGTTTCCTAGACATTCTGAAACAAAAAAGCATACATAGAGAAAAGACAAGATTTCCAGATGCGTGTATGTCGCATGTGATAGTAAGAGGAATATTGCACTCTCTATGTCACAAGTAATACAGGAAACTGTGTCTGATAGATACAAAAAAGCCACACAGGCCAGCTCCCCCCAGAGAATGGAATGGTTGCAAACGGAGGGGATATTACGAGCTCCGGTGACATAAAGTGAGAATTTCTCACCATCTGGGAAACCAGTGGTGCCTGAAAAATAAGCTGATGTTCATCTAAACTCATTTCCCATATTAAGTCCTTTTAGGTTATTGTCAGTGAAGTTTAGGTCATGTTTCTGCAACTGTAGGCTCCTGCTGACATTTTGATCAGTTAGAATGGCTCTAAGAAATGAATGTAGTCCATAAGTTCCCTATCAAGAAGTTCAGATAACTGACCTGTACTTACAGAACTAAAAGGAAAATAGAGAAATAAAACTAAATTTACTGTATGGTAAAACTTTGGGGCTTCCCTGGTGGTTCAGATAGTAAAGAATCTGCCTGCAATGCAGGAAACCTGGGTTTGATCCCTGGGTCGGGAAGATTCCCTAGAGAAAGGAATGGCAACCCACTCCAGCATTCTTGCCTGGAGAATTCCATGGACAAAGGAGCTTAGCGGGCTACAACACTCCATGGAGTCACAAAGAGATGGACATGGCTGAGCAACTAACATGGTTAACACTTATATGTGAAATCTTACAGAAAAATTCAGACTCACAGAAGCAGAAAGTAGAGAAGTGGTTGCCAGGAGCTGGGGAATGGGAGAAACAGGCAGAAGTTGGTAAAAGAGTACGCTTTTCAGCTTCAAGATTCTGAGGCTCCGATGTGTAACTTGGTGACAATAGTCGATAACACTGTGTTGTATAAGTAAAATTTGCTAAGAGAACAGAACTTAGATATCCTCAATAACAACAACAAAAAAAAATTTTTTTTTTTAATGTACCACTAATTTCTATTTCTGTTCCTTTGACTTTACCTGGAAAGCTGGAGGCAACTATCCAGGGCTTTAAAATCCAGTCATGCATTTGTTTAACATCATAAACCCTAAACAGACAAGAGATGATGTTTGTAATTTGTAGCCCATGAACAATGAAATGTACTTTCAACTTGTTAACTCTGATGCAGACAGCCTGGGGTCTCTTCCTCAGTTCCCCGAGCGTTCGCAGCTGAATGGCTCCTGCCGGAAGGGTTTTTGGTTTGTTTGTTTGTTTGTTTTAAATGACATAGCAGCGGGAAGAGACTTGGCCCTGGTCTGAGCCTAACTTCTGCTCAGTTGCCATTTATAAAAGGAACCCACGTATTTCCAAGCTCCTGGTCGAAAAGGTGTATCTGGAACATGTAGAGAATTTACACAAACTCCTAGCATGTGGCCGAAGTAGAGAAGATACAAATCCAGTGCTTCACAGTACAACAAAATTTCCAAAAGCAGAAACAGCAAAATCCACAGGTCACCAGATAGGCTAACTCTCCAGTCAGTTCTTGAGTCGTATCTTTAGTTTCTGCCCACTTTCTCCACCAGTGACATGCAAGATCCTTTAGGTGGTGGTTTCACGCGGGTCATTTTGAGTTGGTATTGCCAGCTTGTTTTTCCTCCCTACATCATTCATGACGTGGAACACACTCTGATAAGAACACACTGCAGTGAAGGAAAGAGCTGTGACCAGTTAAGACGTACATGGACAAGATCGCAGCCTGAACTTTGGGAGCTGCTTTTAATTCCACAAGCTGCTGTTGTCTTAAGCACTTACATTATGGCCTGAAAAAGACAAATAGTCTTCTGAAAATATCTCTACAGGAAGAGCCTTTTCCCCAGTACCTATAAAACATTCATAACACCTTCATTGTGCTGTAAATCCTTAGCAGGAGTTGATAACAGTGTATGAATTTTTAATGTAACATTTATAAATGGTTATTAAAACTATCCTTAAAGTAAAGTGTCAGTTTATTTTTAATTAACTGTTGGCTATTTAAGCTCCCAGATGGCCTGGGGAGAGACCAACAGGCCCACATGTCAATTACCTTCCCTCCTGCCCCATCTTTAACCCCTTGCTGTCTGCTGTCATGAAGGCCAGTGCATGTAAGCTCTAACAACTTTATGACATTTGCAGATACTGTCTCAGGAATGTCTTATAAAATGGTCCTGGAGTCAGCTATCATGGCTGCCAAAAAAAAAAAAAAAACTGAGGAAAGCATCACCCATCCTGAATCCTCACAGCCCAAGACAACTTGTACATACCTACATCCAGCAAGACAAAAAACTGGGGCAAAAATGGGTAGATTCTAGAACACTAGATCTGAGACTCAGGATTCCACCTCAGGCTCAGGGGCATCCATCCTACACGTGTGGTCCTGAGAAGATTTCAGCTTCCTGGAATGGACAGCTCTCTCTCACTTTGTTGTAAGCATCAAATTAAAGCTGGGCATGAAAATATTTTATGACTATGAAAAGCTGTCCACACATATGGTCTGCTCCTTTATCATCTTCAAATTATTCATAATGTTTCCTCATGGTTTCCTGATAAGAACTTCCCCCAGGTTTGAACATTTCATTTTTGGGACTTCAGAAAACAGGAAAACCCATTTTTGTCTGTTTGCTTTAGAGTGCCATTCTTTCCTAGAGTTGGAAGGATGATTTCATTCTGGGTACCTACTCTCTCTGCATCATCACCTGAGAAGGCCTGTGTGACCTCGAATGGCAGTCCCAGGAGCAAGAAGGTTACTATGCATTGTAATTAGAAAATCCAACTGTTAGCAAGATGGGTTTGGTTCCTTTGGGGTCTCAGATTCTCCAGATATGTACATTTTGCTGATTTTCACCAAGACGTGTGGAATAGATTCTATTGGCAACCTGGGTTGTGATTCTTTGCCCATGTTGTGCCACACATCCCAACATTTCTGTCTTCCTGTCATTTGCTTCCAGATAGCATTACCCAGCCAAGCACGGGGGATATAAGAATCCAATAATCTGGCCCTCACAGGATACATGTGAATGTATATATGTCTGTGAGCACATGTGTTTAAGTGTGCGCTTGTATTAAACATGCAAGTGTCTGACATTAGTCTGGAAGACTTCTTAATGTTCCTCAACAAACGGAAAAATTAAATCTGGGCATGCACTCAAATTCCTTAGAATAGGAGTCAAAGCCCTTCATGGGTAGCCTGGGATTTGTCTATGGTTCATTCTCCTACCAGTGCAGCTCTTCCACTTTGGGCTCTAGAAAGACTGAAATACTCACCATTCCTCTGAATGAACCACACTTGCTTTATGCATCATAGAACTTGCACATACTGTTTCTACAGCTAAGTGAAAGTTGCTCAGTTGTGTCCACCTCTTTGCGACCCCATGCATTATACAGTCCATGGGATTCTCCAGGCCACAATACTGGAATGGGTAGTTGTTTCCTTCTCCAGGTGATCTTCCCAACCCAGGGATCAAACACAGGTCTCCCACACTGCAGGCAGATTCTTTACCAGCTAGGCCACCAGGGAAGCCCCTACAGCTAGGAGTTTTCTTTAATACCTGGAGAATGTCTAACCATTCTTCAATATTTCTCTCAGCTGCTGGTCTCTGGAAAGTCTGTCCTTCACATATAACCCCTGTGTTTCCTCCCATTATGACATTTATCACATTACATGGCAATTTCTTGCTTATATTTTTGTTTCCTTTATGAGTGTGAGCTTTGGTAAAGCACAGACTAAATGTCTTATTTGTCTATCAGCCAGTGTTCACACAGCAGACACACATCAATCACTTGCTGAACAAGGAAGAATAGATATGTTCCAATACAGGCTTTGCAAGTTCCACTGATCACGTTAAAAAGGCAAAATGATTAATTCTCTTTTGTTTTATGCTGCTGAATATTAACCAAGAGTTTATTTTGTGATTAGGAATGATGATGTGTTCAACTTATTTCAGACAGAATAAACTTGAGATGTTTGCAAAACATCTGAGTTCTAATTGGAAGAAAACTGTATGTTTGGTGAAATGGGTTTGGGCCGTGACTATGCATACACGGCATTTCTGAGCACAGTATGACTAAATGCTTGTGCAAAGAAAAAAAAAAGAATATGGAGGAGAAAACTAGAAACAGTTAGACCCTCAGAACACATGCACACCTGTGGCGGATTCATGCTGATGTATGGCAAAACCAATACAATATTGTAAAGTAATTAGCCTCCAATTAAAATAAATACATTTAAATAAAAAACTGAAAAAGAGAAAAACTTCAAAAGTCTGTCATGCTTTTATAAAGCAGGACAGGAGGTTTAGTCTCTTAATGGTTGATTCAGAGGGACTGCAGTGGGTAGCCTTATCCTTTCTTCAGGGGATCTTCCCAACCTGGGGATTGAACCTAGGTCTCCTGCATTGCAGGCAGATTCTTTACCTGCTGAGCCACTAGGGAAACCCAAGAATGCTGGCGTGGGGAGCCCATGCCTTCTCCAGCACATCTCCCCACCCCAGGAACTGAGCTAGGGACTCCTGCATTGCAGGCATATTCTTAACCAACTGAGCTATGAGGGAAGCCCATTCTCAGGAACACTAGGCAAAAAGGAGGCTAGACACAAAGCGATGCGTGGAAGACACACGCATTGACTGGAAGTCTGCTCCCACCTGGCTTCCAGAATCCTGGAAACGAAGTTTAGGTTCTCCAGACACTCATCGCTGGGGTAAGTGACTGGTCCAAAGGAAGAGACACGTTAGCAGCCATCTGTTAATATAAAGGTCAAGTTCTGTCTCCACCGCCTTTCAGCAGAGCCCACAAGTGCACAAGATGTGCTCTACGCATTGCTCCACGGACACTTCTCAGTGAGACAGATAGATTAGAGAGATCGTAGGTATAAAGAATATATAGATTTAAAATTAAAGCTCTTATGAAAGATATCAAAACAAATGTATATTCTAAAAGGAATGCCCAGGAAATAAAAATAATGTAAATAGCACAAAGAAATGCCTGGGAAAATATAATTATTCCTTTGTGAGAAAAAAAGATATTTAATCAATGAAACATACACAAAATGTTGCAAAAATATTATACAGCAAAGGAAAATTATCTTGAAAATTGAAAACATAGAAGCAAAAATTAAACATGTGGATGCATGTGTATATATGCACATATGTGTGTGTGTGTATATAATATATATACACACACATACATACTCAGAAGAATGATGCAATGTTAAAGACAATCTTTCAGAAAGTAAGTAGAAAAATATATATAAAATAGGAAATAAAAGATACAATAGAAGATTAATACAGAAAATCTAATATCTAGCTAAAGTAAGTTGCAGAAGTTATTTACCAAAGAAATAATTCAACAAGGGCTCATGGAATGCCCAGAATATCAAAATATAATCATTATAAGATTTCAGAACATGACAAATAAATCAAATATTGTTAAAGCTTCCAAGAAATATGAAATAGATCATATATAAAAGGACTGGGAATTAGAATGGCATTAGGCTTTCTAAAAACAATATTGGAATCTGCCAGACAGTAGTGTAGTATCTTAAAAATCCTGAAAGAAATTCATTTCACACCTAGAATTCTATACACAAGCCATTATTTAATAATAATAACAATATTTTAGACATCCAGGGGATAACACAAAAACTTAACCATTTTGTACAGTTTTTAAGGAGAGTGGAGGATGTTTGAGGAACACATAGGCAAGAAATTGGCAATCCAACCTGAAAGGGGTGAAAGCAAGCGCCAGTATAAGAGTGAGGCGCGTTCTAGGTCAAAAGCTGTGGGCAGCTTCCGGACCAGCAGTGCTGATCATAGGAGGTGAATGGCTGCCAGGTCAGGGCTGCCAGGTCACGGCTGCAAGGTCACGGCTGCAAGGTCAGGGCTGCAAGGTCACGGCTGCCAGGTCAGGGCTGCAAGACCCGGGAAGGAAAGGAACCAATACTAGTGTTGCCTGAGGTGTTTCAGTGCGGTGGGAAAAATGGCTGAGACTGAATTAGTGATAAGAACACAGAANCGGCTGCCAGACCCGGGAAGGAAAGGAACCAATACTAGTGCTGCCTGAGGTGTTTCAGTGCGGTGGGAAAAATGGCTGAGACTGAATTAGTGATAAGAACACAGAACAGTAGCCAATGCAAAAAAGAAAGATTTCATTTTCAGTTCAGGAGAAGTTTTATATATGTGCATACATACACACGTACACAGAACACAAATACATAATCCTACCCTGCTGTGTACTTCAGCTGTGAACAATATTTATATTGTCATCATAATCTGAGTGAAGNAAAAAGAAAGATTTCATTTTCAGTTCAGGAAAAGTTTTATATATGTGCACATATACACACGTACACAGAACACAAATACATAATCCTAGCCTGCTGTGTACTTCAGCTGTGAACAATATTTATATTGTCATAATAATCTGAGTGAAGTCGCTCAGTCGTGTCCGACCCTCAGCGATCTCATGGACTGCAGCTTTCCAGGCTCCTCCGTCCATGGGATCTTCCAGGCAAGAGTGCTGGAATGGATTGCCATTTCCTTCTCCAGGGGATCTTCCCAACCCAGGAATCGAACCTGGGTCTCCCACACTGCAGGCAGACGCTTTACCATCTGAGCCACCAGGGAAGCCCCCATAATAATCTGAACTATAAATTAGATCAATTTTATATCTATATTTATAGTTCAGATTATATATATTATATATAATATAAAATATTAATATATTATTAATACATTATTTATATATNAGTCCAGCGACACTGACCCTGGACTTCCACCCTACAGGATTATGAGAGAATGTATCTCTGTGTTTTAAGCCATCCCATTTGTGGAACTTCGTTACAGCCCTAGGAAGCAAATACACTTGGTATATAGCTGACAGCTGATAATATACATTATTCATGCATTCAACCAATATTAGTTCTGGGGCAGGCACATGTGAACCTGGGAGGTGGGCAGCAGAGGGCTGGCGGGTGCTCGTGAAGCTCTGCCACCCAGCCCCAATCGTATGCAGAACATTCCAGAAGGAGAAGTTTTATCCTTTGTGTCAGACTCTGAAAGGGGCTCCTGCCACCCCCACATCAAGGAAGGCTTGATGTAAATGTCGAGGGTCAAAATTCCTTCCTCAGCTAGATGATGTCCCTCGCTGCAAGACCCTGAGGACAGACAGAGCACAGAGCGTCCTTTGCCTCCCTTGGGAGAATGGGCACAGAGACGGAAATGTGAGTGTCGACTCAATGTCCAAACTAAAATTTGAGATCACTTATTTACGCAAGTGTGTACCGAGCGCTCAGCCTAAAGTAAGCACTTGAAACGGCTCACAGCCTGCCGCTACGCGGGGTTCCAGGGACACGGCGGGGCACAGAATGGACCAGGACAGCCCCGCTCTCGTGAAGCCGATATCCTAGTTGAGGAGAGCAGACAATAAGCCCAGATCAACGTACAATGACTCGGGAGACATTAAGCGGGAACAAAGGGGAGTGGAAGCTGGAGGTGGGCACCAGGCCACGCTTCATTGAAGGACTAGTCGGGGCACGATTCTGTGAAGGCGACAGAGGCGCAGAGGACTGAAGGAGTGAGGAAGCGGCCACAAAATCCACAGGAGTATTTGTCTTTCTCCCTCTGACTTGTTTCCCCTAGCGTAGCATCCTCAAGGTTCATCCATTTAATGCCAATAGCAAGCTTTCATCTTTTTATGGCTGAATAACATTCCACCATCTATGTGTGTTTATATATACATGCAAAATCTTCTTTATCCATTCATCTATTGATGGGCACTTAGCTTCTTTCCTTATGGCTCAGACAGCAAAGAATCTGCCTGCAATTCAGGAGACCCAGGTTCAGTCCCTCGGTTGGAGAAGGAAATGGCAACCCACTCCAGTATTCTTGCCTGGGATATCCCATGGACAGAGGAGCCTGGTGGGCTATAATCCACGGGGTCTCAAGAGTTGGACACAACTGAGCAACTAACACGTTCACTTTAAGTTGTTTCCAGACGTTGCTGCTGCTAAGTCACTTCAGTCGTGTCCGACTCTGTGTGATCCCATAGACAGCAGCCCACCAGGCTCCCCCGTCTCTGGGATTCTCCAGGCAAGAACACTGGAGTGGGTTGCCATTTCCTTCTCCAATGCATGAAAGTGAAAAGTGAAAGGGAAGTCACTCAGTCGTGTCCGACTCTTCGAGACCCCATAGACTGAAGCAGACCAGGCTCCTCCATCCATGGGATTTTCCAGGCAGGAGTGCTGGAGTGGGGTGCCATTGCCTTCTCCGTTGGCTATTGTAATTAATGAGCGTAAGAGTGCATATGTTGAAATCAGTGTTTTCATGTTCTTGGGATAAACACCCAGAATTTCTGGATTATGTGGTAGCTATTCTTAATTTGGGGGGAACCTTCCCACTGTCTTCCATAGTGGCTGCACCAGTTTACATTCCTACCAACAGNGTGCATATGTTGAAATCAGTGTTTTCATGTTCTTGGGATAAATACCCAGAATTTCTGGATTATGTGGTAGCTATTCTTAATTTGGGGGGGAACCTTCCCACTGTCTTCCATAGTGGCTGCACCAGTTTACATTCCTACCAACAGTGCAGAAGGGGTCCTTTTCCTCCGTATCCTCATGTACCATATGATTTCACTCAAATGTGAAATGCAAAAAGTCAAACAAACAAAAAAAGAAAACAAATGAACAAACCAGACAAAAACAAACACTTAGATACAGAGAGAGGAATAACGATGCCCAGAGAGAGGAGCGTGGCGGGTGGGGTGGGGAGCGGTGGAATGAGTGAAGGGGATCAGCCCTATGGTGATGGGCAGGCCCTTCCTGCTGTTGATCACACTGTAGGGCATGTGTTGACACCGTTTAGTCACTAAATTGGGTCAGACTCTTGCGACCCCGTGGACTGTAGCCTGCCAGGCTCCTCATCCCATGGGATATCCCAGACAAGAATTCTGGAGTGGATTGCTATTTCCTTCTTGAGGGGATCTTCCAGACCCAGGGATCGAGCTGGCATCCTCCTGCACTGGAGGGTGGATTACTTACTACTGAGACATCAGGAAAGCCCAGGGTATATAGAAATATTATTATAGAAATAAAATATTATTGCACCTGTGTAACTTATATAATGTGATAAACCAATGTTACCTTAATTTTTGAAAAAAAAAAATCCATGGGGAAAAATAGTTCTCAACAGAGGGAAAAGCTAGTGCAAAGGTCTGGAGAGAAGCAAGCTTGGTGAACAGCAGGCAGGCAAATTTATTAAACCTAGGTGCTGGCTTAGTTTAGCTGGTAAACAGACTACAGTAGAGAGAAGGAAACCATTCAAATAAAAGAATTTTTCCCTCGTGAGTTTAGATCTCAGTGACATGCATTAGACAGTGAATTGTCATACAAAGGCGGAGAGAGCAGCTCTGTTGCACCCTTTACAATTCTTGGGAAAGGAAGAAATCCACCCAGGGCGTTAGGCAGAGCCAATTCGGAAAGCAAAACGGGGTGGGCTTGTAAGCAAACGTGAAGGAATAATGAGCTGGCCCAAAAAAAGGAGTGGGATATGGCTGGTTGGACACTTTGTCAGATTCTTTAAAAATTAACCGGCGAGTGCGCTTTTGGCTGCACGCATCTCCGCTGCCGCCCGTGGGCAGGGTGCTCCCCATTGCAGGCCCGGGAGGGTGCTCCCCACTGTGGGCGCGGGCTGCGCGTCCGGGTGGCTTCCCTTGTTTGGAGCGCGTGCTCTAGAGCACAGGCTTCTAGTGGCAGCTTGTGGGATCTTCCTGGACCAGGGATGGAGCCCGGGTCCGCTGCGTCAGCAGGTGGGTTCCTACTCCTGGAGCCGCCAGAGAAGCCCCTGCTGGATTATTTTGGGTGTGTTTGCTTTCAGCATTTTGTAACTGAGCCTCAGGACTCTGTTCCCAACTTCCTTATTAGACTCCAATGGGAAGCAGTTGTTCCTGTTTTCAGGTTCAAGACAGACCCCAGGCTCCGGAAGCTTCATTAGGGACAGTGACTAACGGTGTGGCCTGGAAAGATCTCCCGGCTGGGAGCTGGCCTCTGGAAGCGCATTTCCAAGGACCTACACAGTGCGGAAAAGCGCTGCTCCCCGGGGCCTGGACCAGCAGAAATGAGGCTCCCGGGGCCCTAGCGTCTGAAATGCTGTTAGGATGCCTGCGCCCAGCAATCTGACGGTAATAAGACTCTGATTCAGTTCCACAAGTGGAGACAGCTGAGCGGCAGGAAAGCGTGGTTGATAGAGCGCTTTGGCTCAGAGGCAGAGCAGACCCGGCTCGAACCTCTTACTCCATGACCCTGGGAAGTTGATTTTTTGACTCTTTGCGACCCCATGGACTGTAGCCCACCAGGCTCCTCTGTCCAGGGGATTCTCCAGGCAAGAACACTAGAGCGGGTTGCCATGTCCTTCTCCAGGGATTCTTCCCAACCCGGGGATGGAAGCCACATCTCCTGCGTCTCCTGCATTGGCAGGCGGATTCTTTACCGCGGCACCACCAGGGAAGCCCTGGAGTGAAGGGTGAAAGTGAAGTCGCTCAGTCGTGTCCAACTCTCTGTGACCCCGAGGACTGTAACCTACCAGGCTCCTCTGTCCATGGGATTCTCCAGGCAAGAATACTGGAGTGGGCTGCCATTTCCTTCTCCAGGGGATCTTCCCAACCGAGGGATTGCACCCGGGTCTCCCGCCTTGCAGGCAAGAGCTTTAACCTCTGAGCCACCAGGGAAGCCATGTCCTTCCCAAATTCATGTCCACTTGAAGGTCATGCATGTGGCCTTATTTGGAAATGGGCTCTTTTCAGACGAGGCCATCCGGGCTTGGGGTGAGACCTGTATCCAAGGACTTGTGTCTTTATAAGAGAAAGGAGAGGAAATTCAGACGCAGAGAGAGACAAGGGAGAGGCCCTGTGGCCGTGGAGGCAGGCTTAGAGGGATGCGACTGCAAGCCAAGGGCAAGAGCAGCTTTCAGGCTCCCAGCAGAGCCTGGAAGAACAGGCAGGGGTCCTCCCCGGGGGGTGGACCCTGCCTTCAGAGGGGGCACGGCCCTGCCTCCGCCTGGATTTCGGGCTCTAGCCACCGACGCTGTGAGAGGGCGCGTCGCGGCTGTGTTCAGGTTGCTGATCAGCGACGTCCATGGAAGGCCATTGGTTAAGACTGTGCTCCTGGTGCAGGGGCAAGGCTTTGATTCCCGGTCAAGAAACGAAGATATTGCATGCCACACAGCTCTGCCAAATAGGTAAATAAATCAAAATACTTTTTAAAAAGTGGTTGTACCATTAAGAAAAATAAAATAAGATTGGCTGGCCAGGGGAAGGTCTTTCTGAAAAGGAGACATGTGAATAAGGACCTGAATGTTGAGAGGGTGGCATGTGGTCCGTCAGTTCAGTTCACTTTCTCAGTCATGTCCAGCTCTTAAGTGACTCCATGGACTGCAGCCTACCAGGCTCCTCCGTCCATGGGATTTTCCAGGCGAGAGTACTGGAGTATATGCTGTCTAGGTTGGTTATAACTTTTCTTCCAAGGAACAAGAGTCTTTGGTCAGCCCTCCATGAATCGCAGTGAGTGTTATAAATACGACAGCTATCATGAAATGGGCAAATGAGACATTTAAAAATGTGTTTCAAATCCAGGCTCTGAATAAGCAGTGTTGTGGCTTTCTCTGAGTCTCCTGGACAATAAAGATGGTGATACTGTCATAAGGTAAAAAAAACTATAAGTCAGTAATTCAGGGACCATCTTTGGTATGCTACTGCTAAGTCGCTTCAGTCGTGTCCGACTCTGTGCAACCCCATAGACGGCAGCCCACCAGGCTCCCCCGCCCCTGGGATTCTCCAGGCAAGAATACTGGAGTGGGGTGCCATTTCCTTCTCCAATGCATGAAATGGGAAAAGTTTATAATTTCTAATCTAGTCAAATTTATCATTCTTTTCCTTTATGCTGGTCATATCATTCTTTCCTTTATTTTTCTCTTAAGAAATCCTTTTTCACACTTAAGTCATACAAATACACTTCCAGAGGTTGAGTTTCTAACCTTTTTTATGCTATGGATCCTCTTTCTAACCTTTTTTATGCTATGGATCCTGCTTTCAAATGGCTAGGATAAAAATTATAGGATTACAAAGGAAATCAGTTATGCTAAAATTCAGTAATTAATTAAAATTTATGACATACTATGATATATAGTAATTGTGCTTCTTTTTAAAATAACAAGATTTATCAGAAAATCTAATAGCTACTATAGTGAGTGAGTGTGAAGCCGCTCAGTCGTGTCTGACTTTTTGCGACCCCGTGGACTGTAGCCCACCAGGCTCCTCTGTCCATGGGATTCTCCAGGCAAGAATACTGGAGTGGGTTGCCCTTTCCTTCTCCAGGGGATCTTCCCGACCCAGTTCTCCCGCATTGCAGGCAGACACTTTAACCTCTGAGCCACCAGGGAAGCACAATAGCTACTATAAATGTCCATAATTTATACTATAAATTTCCATGAACATGAATACTATTTTGAGATACTTACAAAGGCTATAGTGTAACATAAAAACATCTGTATTCTTATTAGTGACTAAATCACAGGCACCAAAAGATTACTGTGCTCTGTTGTCTACATTAATTGTTGAATTTCTAAATTTTAGTTAGAGCTAGTGAAAATAAATATCAATTATTTTCCCATCCACATGTTCATGAACTGACCTAATTCTACCCACTGCCCAGCTTTTTGGGACCCCATGGACTGCAGCAGGCCAGGCTTCCCTGTCCTTCACCATCTCCTGGAGTTTGTACAAACTCAAGTCCATTGAGCTGGGGATGCTATATAACCATCTCATCCTCTACCACCCCCTTCTCCTCCCACCTTCAATCTTTCCCAGCATCAAGGTCTTTCCCATTGAGTCAGCTCTTCGCATCAGGGGCCAAAGTA
>SJYW01033372.1:358535-373182 GCA_006410735.1 Raphicerus campestris
TCCTCTGTCCATGGGATTCTCCAGGCAAGAATACTGGAGTGGGCTGCCATTTCCTTCTCCAGGGGATCTTCCCAACCGAGGGATTGCACCCGGGTCTCCCGCCTTGCAGGCAAGAGCTTTAACCTCTGAGCCACCAGGGAAGCCATGTCCTTCCCAAATTCATGTCCACTTGAAGGTCATGCATGTGGCCTTATTTGGAAATGGGCTCTTTTCAGACGAGGCCATCCGGGCTTGGGGTGAGACCTGTATCCAAGGACTTGTGTCTTTATAAGAGAAAGGAGAGGAAATTCAGACGCAGAGAGAGACAAGGGAGATGCCCTGTGGCCGTGGAGGCAGGCTTAGAGGGATGCGACTGCAAGCCAAGGGCAAGAGCAGCTTTCAGGCTCCCAGCAGAGCCTGGAAGAACAGGCAGGGGTCCTCCCCTGGGGGGAGGGGGGCACGGCCCTGCCTCGGCCTGGATTTGGGGCTCTAGCCACCGACGCTGTGAGAGGGCGCGTCGCGGCTGTGTTCAGGTTGCTGATCAGCGACGTCCATGGAAGGCCATTGGTTAAGACTGTGCTCCTGGTGCAGGGGCAAGGCTTTGATCCCCGGTCAAGAAACGAAGATATTGCATGCCACACAGCTCTGCCAAATAGGTAAATAAATCAAAATACTTTTTAAAAAGTGGTTGTACCATTAAGAAAAATAAAATAAGATTGGCTGGCCAGGGGAAGGTCTTTCTGAAAAGGAGACATGTGAATAAGGACCTGAATGTTGAGAGGGTGGCATGTGGTCCGTCAGTTCAGTTCACTTGCTCAGTCATGTCCAGCTCTTAAGTGACTCCATGGACTGCAGCCTACCAGGCTCCTCCGTCCATGGGATTTTCCAGGCGAGAGTACTGGAGTATATGCTGTCTAGGTTGGTTATAACTTTTCTTCCAAGTAACAAGAGTCTTTGGTCAGCCCTCCATGAATCGCAGTGAGTGTTATAAATACGACAGCTATCATGAAATGGGCAAATGAGACATTTAAAAATGTGTTTCAAATCCAGGCTCTGAATAAGCAGTGTTGTGGCTTTCTCTGAGTCTCCTGGACAATAAAGATGGTGATACTGTCATAAGGTAAAAAAAACTATAAGTCAGTAATTCAGGGACCATCTTTGGTATGCTACTGCTAAGTCGCTTCAGTCGTGTCCGACTCTGTGCAACCCCATAGACGGCAGCCCACCAGGCTCCCCCGCCCCTGGGATTCTCCAGGCAAGAATACTGGAGTGGGGTGCCATTTCCTTCTCCAATGCATGAAATGGGAAAAGTTTATAATTTCTAATCTAGTCAAATTTATCATTCTTTTCCTTTATGCTGGTCACATCATTCTTTCCTT
The DNA here is from genome assembly GCA_006410735.1 of Raphicerus campestris. NCBI lineage: Eukaryota > Metazoa > Chordata > Mammalia > Artiodactyla > Bovidae > Raphicerus > Raphicerus campestris. The sequence goes on from SJYW01033372.1 coordinate 359,894, forward strand.
TATTTTTCTCTTAAGAAATCCTTTTTCACACTGAAGTCATACAAATACACTTCCAGAGATTGAGTTTCTAACCTTTTTTATGCTATGGATCCTCTGATGTGCTTTCAAATGGCTAGGATAAAAATTATAGGATTACAAAGGAAATCAGTTATGCTAAAATTCAGTAATTAATTAAAATTTATGACATACTATGATATATAGTAATTGTGCTTCTTTTTAAAATAACAAGATTTATCAGAAAATCTAATAGCTACTATAGTGAGTGAGTGTGAAGCCGCTCAGTCGTGTCTGACTTTTTGCGACCCCGTGGACTGTAGCCCACCAGGCTCCTCTGTCCATGGGATTCTCCAGGCAAGAATACTGGAGTGGGTTGCCCTTTCCTTCTCCAGGGGATCTTCCCGACCCAGTTCTCCCGCATTGCAGGCAGACACTTTAACCTCTGAGCCACCAGGGAAGCACAATAGCTACTATAAATGTCCATAATTTATACTATAAATTTCCATGAACATGAATACTATTTTGAGATACTTACAAAGGCTATAGTGTAACATAAAAACATCTGTATTCTTATTAGTGACTAAATCACAGGCACCAAAAGATTACTGTGCTCTGTTGTCTACATTAATTGTTGAATTTCTAAATTTTAGTTAGAGCTAGTGAAAATAAATATCAATTATTTTCCCATCCACATGTTCATGAACTGACCTAATTCTACCCACTGCCCAGCTTTTTGGGACCCCATGGACTGCAGCAGGCCAGGCTTCCCTGTCCTTCACCATCTCCTGGAGTTTGTACAAACTCAAGTCCATTGAGCTGGGGATGCTATATAACCATCTCATCCTCTACCACCCCCTTCTTCTCCCACCTTCAATCTTTCCAGCTTCAGGGTCTTTCCCACTGAGTCAGCTCTTCGCATCAGGGGCCAAAGTACTGGAGCTTCAGCTTCAGCATCAGTCCTTTCAGTGAACAGTCAGGACTGGTCTCCTTCAGAATGGACTGGTTGGATCTCCTTGCAGTCCAAGGGACTCTCAAGAATCTTCTCAACACCACAGTTCAAAAGCATCAGTTCTTTGGTACCTAGCCTTTTTTATGGTACAACCATATATTTGACTATATGGACCTTTGTTGGCAAATTACGTCTTTGTTTTTTAATACGCTGTCCAGGTTTGTCGTAGCTTTCCTTCCAAAGAGCAAGTGTCTTTCAATGTCATGGCTGCAGTTACAGTCAGCAGAAATTTTGGAGCCCGAGAAAATAAAATCTGCCAGTTTCCATTTGTTCACCATCTATTTGCCATGATGTGATGGGGCCAGATGCCATGATGGTACTTTTCTGAATATTGAGTTTTAAGCCAGCTTTTTCACTCTCCTCTTTCACCTTCATCCAGAGGTCCTTTAGTTCCTCTTCACTTTCTGCCATTTGGGTGGTGTCAACTGCAAATCAGGCTTCCCAGATGGTGCTAGTGGTAAGAACCCACCTGCCAACGCAGGAGATATAAGAGACGAGAGTTTGATTCCTGGGACAGGAAGATCCCCTGGAGAAGGAAATGGCAACCCACTCCAGTATTTTTGCCTGGAGAATCCCATGGACAGAGACCCTGGCGGGCTATGGTCCATAGGGTTGCAAAGAGCTGGGCACAGCTGAAGCGACATAGCATGCATGCATGCATCTGCATATCTAAGGCTGTGATATTTCTCCCGGCAATCTTGATTCCAGCTTATGATTCATTCAGCCCAGCATTTCGCATGAGGTACTCTGGCAAACCACTTCAGTCTTGGAAGAAGCTTCCGAAAGGACTGCAGAAAGATCCTCTTCCCACTGGGGAAGGGAAGCCCTCTGCCCAGCTGCATGATCCTCCACCCCCAGCGCAATCATTCTTGTGAGGAAAAAGATGCTCCAGAAGTCTCCTGTGTTGTGAACACGTGTGAGGCAGGAACAAGGTCTGTGGCAGTGCTGAGCCATGCTGCCGTGTTGGAACCTGAGGCCAAAGGAAAGAAATCAGGGGTCCTGCTTCTGTCTTTATTTAAAATTTGGATATTTCAGTCATCGTGGAACTTTACTCAGTAATGTATATTTTAAAAAAATATTGCATTAAGGGAACTCAGAAAATTCAACATTCAGAAAACGAAGATCATGGCATCTGGTCCCATCACTTCATGGGAGATAGATGGGAAAACAGTGGAAATAGTGTCAGACTTTATTTTGGGGGGCTCCAAAATCATTGCAGGTGGTGACTGCAGCCGTGAAATTAAAAGACACTTATCCTTGGAAGAAAAGTTATGACCAACCTGCTGCTGAGTCGCTTCAGTCATGTCCAACTCTGTACGACCCCATAGACAGCAGCCCACCAGGCTCCCCCATCCCTGGGATTCTCCAGGCAAGAACACTGGAATGGGTTGCCATTTCCTTCTCCAATGCATGAAAGTGAAAAGTGAAAGTGAAGTTGCTCAGTCGTGTCCGACACACAGCGACCCCATGGACCACGGCCTATCAGGCTCTTCTGTCCATGGGATTTTCCAGGCAAGAGTACTGGAGTGGGGTGCCATTTTCTTCTCTGATGACCAACCTAGATAGCACATTCGAAAGCAGCGACATTACTTTGCCAACAAAGGTCTGTCTAGTCAAGGCTATGGTTTTTCCAGTGGTCATGTATGGATGTGAGAGTTGGACTGTGAAGAAGGCTGAGCGCCAAAGAATTGATGCTTTTGAACTGTGGTGTTGGAGAAGACTCTTGAGAGTCCCTTGGACTGCAAGGAGATCCAACCAGTCCATCCTAAAGGAGATCAGTCCTGGGTGTTCTTTGGAAGCACTGATGCTGAAGCTCAAGCTCCAGTACTTTGGCCACCTCATGAGAAGAGTTGATTCANCAAGTCAGGGTGAGGACTGAGGGAAATTCATTGAATTTGACCATTAAAGGGCCATCGATAGCATCAAGAAGGGCTGCTTCAGAAGGTCACCTGAGATTGCTCCAGGTTCTGGCTGAGAAAGGTCTTGCAGATAAATTAAGGATAAATCAGACCCTTCTACCCTGGGATAACTATTCATCTGATCAACTCAGCTGTGGTCAACCTCTAATGGGAACTTTTTGATCTTGTAGGTAAACAAAAAGGAAGATAAAACTCGTTCTTTCTCAGGCCAGAGAGTTGCAGTTTCTCCCAAGGACCAACTCATCAGCATCTGCTTATTGAGCTGCTCCTGTGCTCTCTGTTCTGGATGTGGGGGTGGGGGTGGGGGAAATAACACATAGTTTTTGCTCTCATGGAATATATGCTCTATTTAGAGAAGAAAGACACCACCAGACAAAATAAAAGACTATAGATGGGCATGGAGAGTCAAATTATAAATGTGTAATTTAGATTTCAGCTATTATAAAGGCTCGTGAGAGCAAAATAGCCAGGAAGCCTCACAGAGAAAGTCTAGGACTGAAATGAGACTTGATGGGATGACAAGAGGGAAAAGGTGATGAAAGATGAGAAAGAGTTGCCGTGGAGTTTAAGTCAGATGTGTTTCTCCAGGCACAAGCTCCAGTGTTCAGACCCCCCTTTATGAATGACTGACAGCCTCTCTTTCTGTTTCAGCTCTGGCATATAGTAGGGGGGAGAATTGGACTACGCCAGCTTCCCTAGGTCTCAATGACAGTGTCTTTGGTGATGGCCTTAGGCGATGGTACTGAGGACCCCGTCCTATAGGGACCTGGTATTTTCGAATTGTAAAACAGAGAAAGAAAGCAAGCAGTGCTGGAATGTGGGTTTGGGATGTCAGACTGTGTGATTGCTACTCATCATTCACTTGATTCAATGGATTCACTCAGTTGATGCATGTATAATAGGTCAAGTTTTTAAGGGAAATAAGGCAGGCATTGTACCAACTGATAAACATTCTACAGAAAATCATGCAATTAATCATGTAATCAGGCCATTAACATAGCCCATCAGGGTCTGCATCATCGGCTGTCCATCACCTTCAGCCTCTCATGTTCCAGAGCTCTGGTTGGGTCATCACTCAGACCTTCTCTCATTCCATGAACAGGTTCCACTTCTTCTCTGTGCTCTTTCTCTCTCTATTCCCATTCCTCTTCGCTCTTTTTCCTTCTCCAGATCTTAGTTAAAATGTCCACAACTCAGGGAAGCTTTTATTGAAATCCCAGTTAGGGTCAGGTTACCCTGCTATCATAGCATCTAATGATCTTCTCAGTTCAGTTCAGTTCAGTTGCTCAGTCGTGTCCGACTCTTTGTGACCCCATGAACTGCAGCATACCAGGCTTCCCTGTCCATCACCAACTCCCAGAGCTTGCTCAAACTCATGTCCATTGAGTCAGTGATGCCATCCAACCATCCCATCCTCTGTTGTCCCCTTCTCCTCCTGCCTTCAATCTTTCCCAGCATCAGATCTTTTCCGATGAGTCAGTTCTTTGCATCAGGTGGCCAAAGTATTTCAGTTTCAGCTTTAGCATCAATCCTTCTAATGAATATCCAGAATTGATTTCCTTTAGGATTAACTGGTTTGATCTCCTCGCAGTCCAAGGGACCCTCAAGAGTCTTCTCCAACACCACAGTTCAAAAGCATCAATTCTTCGAGCTTCAATTCAACTCTGTCTCTCTTCTATAGCAATATTTACAAGTGTAAAAAGGAATTAAATATGTGATTTAAGATATGTGGCTCCTTGCTAAAATGTATGCCCCAAGAGCAGACATCTTTATACTTTATCATTGCAACCCTAAGACTTAGTATGAATATCTGCCCATAATAAGCTTTCAATGCATATTTTTTGAATGACTAGTCAGATGTACATAAAAGCTATTTTCAGGATGTTTCAGAATGCATGGGCAGCAATTTATCCTGATGAATCTCTAACTTCCTTTAACAACCTGTTAGAGATCCATCTTCTCCAGGTTTATTCAGCCATCTCTGCTGCTATTTTTATATACTTGCAAGTTCTTAAAGTTATCTCACAAATGTCAGAGCCAGAACCAAATTATGTAATCTTTGTCCACTGTCACCAGGAACCAAGGCTTTTCTTTTTCTTTATTTTTCAATTTACTTGTAAAATCAGGGGGTGAGGAGGAAGGCTACTCTAATAGGGGCATTTATCGCAGTATAGAAGTAACTAGTAATTATGCTCTCTAAATGAACTTGACTTTATGGCTGGTGTCAGGTTTTGCTAAGTGCCCTGGGCCCAACAGAGACTAATTAGGCCTGAATTAAATATTAAAGCTTTCTGACACCCAGGTTTTGACAGTGACAGAGAGAAAAAAATCCTGTAACCTAATCTGCACCCAACAGGCATAATTTATGTTCACTTCTTATAACAAAAGAAAATCCAATTATATAGCTGGCAGGAAGATATATTTAAAGAAGTTAATGTAAAAAATTGCATAAACACACATGGAGTACACAAAATAACACAAAAAATATCAACAAATAGCTCTTGTTTGCCATCACCTACATCAAATGCCTGTTGATTGTTCCCCTATAAACCTATGTTTGCACAAGAAATAGCTTTTTGCCTATTAATGTGTTTGATGTCATAAAAAGGCAGGGATTCAGCCATGGACCTTTGGCTGGCAAAAATATGATAATACCATTTGACTCAGGAAAGGCCTATTGTGTGGAGACCTCATTCACAATCCATCACAGGACCACAGCTTTTTGTTCTTTCAGGTATTGAACTTGTTAAGGCGCAACCTGCTTTTCTCACCGATGGTCAGCATGCCAGTTCAGTCCCTAGCCAGATGCATGATCTTAGATAAGCCACAGAGCCCCGGGCCCTCCTCCTGTCCTTTCCGTAACATGTGGCCTGTCATGCTGGTGGCCCCCAGTTCTGAGTGCTGATGTAGTGCCGTGGTTTTCAGCACCCACAGGAAGCAAAACTGCAAACAAATTGTACCTAGTGTCTGGATGATAAAACAAAACAAAACCCAGCATTTTACTAGTACACATATATTTTATAAGCCCAAATGTGTNCCGGGCCCTCCTCCTGTCCTTTCCGTAACATGTGGCCTGTCATGCTGCTGGCCCCCAGTTCTGAGTGCTGATGTAGCGCCGTGGTTTTCAGCACCCACAGGAAGCAAAGCTGCAAACAAAATGTACCTAGTGTCTGGATGATAAAACAAAACAAAACCCAGCATTTTACTAGTACACATATATTTTATAAGCCCAAATGTGTGCTGTTTACTTGTTTTGAAGTCTCTTGGTGAGGGAAAAAGACCTGTTTTTAATATAATGTTTCTATAATGGAAAAGTTCAAATATAAACAAAAATAGAACTGATGGCATAAGAAACCCCCAGGCACTCATTACTCAGATTCAATAAGTCAACTAATGGCCAATTCTGCTTCCTCTTTCCTCTTCCACAGCCTCATTTTTTTTTGGAAACAGATACCCCTCACTATATTATTCTGTCTATAAACATTTCATATGTACATTCAAAATGTAAAGACTCTTTAAAAAAATGGGGACATCAAATTTAAAATTAATGTTAGCTCCTAAATGAAAAACATTAGTTATTTTGACAAACAATATAGGAATGAGAAATTCTAAATGATCATTATTTGTGGGTCAACCTCAGGATCCTATTTGTTTTTAGTTACATTTTTATGGTAGGATATGAGGTCCTGAGAACACAGAAAATACTTTCAAACAGAAGTCTTTAAGCAGTGCACCTGGCAATATCAAAGAATCTCTTTCAAGTGAGCCAGGTTAAGAAAAGAACTTGAAAGTACCTTTTAAAAATAAAACAAGTTAATTTAGCAGCCAATCATAGTTCTCTCATTTTGATAAAATGCAACTTACAACATTTGGGGTACATGTTGCTTACCATTCTTCTTGTTATTATAGTTTGCAATAGATTATTTTATGATTTTGAAAGAGCTACTACAGGACTCTGCACAAAGTATGCCCTCAATAACGATTTATTGAAAGAAAAATGAGCAGGTAAAAGTAATATTTTAATCAAATATTTGTGAAACAGTGAGATCGGTTGAAAACTCAGAAATCAGTTCTTAAAGCCACTGAAATCCTAGATGAGCACAAAGTCTTAGAACAATGATATGGTTCAATAAATGTAAGATATCACATTATTATTATTTTATTACTTATTATTAAAGCTAGATTACTAGATATATACTCATCTTCTTCAGTTAGCTACTACCTATTAAATTTAGCAAAATTTGAAAATAAAGAGAAACTGTATTCAGGGTGCAAAGCTAAAGAAGAAGTATACAACATTGCCTAAGAGGAAAAATAATATAAGAATACTATACTGCAAATCAGGAGACCTGGGTTCCAGACCCTCCTTAGCTATCACTGACCTTAGTTATCTTGGATGATCATTTCCATCCATGAATCTCTAGAAATACAATTAAATATTGAACAAAATAACTGTCCATGCCTCTTTCAGTTCTTACTTCTGTGGTTTATAACATATGGGCAGTGGGGACTAGTTAAATAGGCAACAGGAAGGTACATCGTTTGGGAAATAATTTTTCAGTAGCATTGGGACCTGTCTGAATATGTTGGGGCAACTTTAAGTTGGTATCAGCCCATCTCTCCAAATTGGGCTGCCACACTGGTGTTAAAAAAATAATTAGAATATGGGTAGTCTCAGGGTTCTTTTGAATCACACAGGAAGGAAGGCCTTTATGAGTTTATTAGAAGGGAGTGTGATTTCCCTATGAAAGGGTGGTGTAATCAGTTTGGAGACTATTAGAACCCTTCATTCCCTGGTATGAGTGTAACAACCTTCAAAGCCAGACTTATTTATTTATTTTCGCATTTTCTTCTCCTGCCCCCTCCACTGAAACACATTATGAAATTATGGAAAGCCATTTTCTATCCAAAGGCAGCTGGTTGCCACGGGTTACGAGAGCCTTATCTGTCCCCAGGGTGATTTTGCTGACTGAAGCCATTACAGGTGGGAGGGGCTGAAGAGAAGGAGGGAGAGGCAGGCAGGACCAAATCCTCCAGAGATGGGGCTCCTCTGAATGTGTTAGGATGCTGCCTCTGAGGCCCAAGGGTCTCATACAGGCCTGGCATGGAATATGAACTTGTCTGAGGCAAGGGAGGTTGAGGGAAACGGGGTAAGTAAGTGTTCTGAAAATGCTTGGAAATATATTTCAGATGATGAGAGGACTAAAAAGGTCACAGCATGTTGAAAGTCGGGAATCACCTCATTGAAGACTGGATACCTCTCCCTTTCTCTCTCTCCCTTCTCTCCCTTCTCCACTCCAAATACTGTTTATGCTTGCTGTTCAGTTGCTAAGTCGTCTGCAGCTCTTTGTGACCATATGGCCTGTAGCATGCCGGAATCCTCTGTCCACCATCTCCTGGAGTTTGCGTAAATTCATGTCCATTGAGTGGGTGATGCTGTCTAACCATCTTATCCTCTGCTGCCCCTGTCTCCTTTTGCTTTCAGTCTTTCTGAGCATCAGGATCATTTACAATGAGTCAACCTAATACTGTTAAATACTGTTCTTTTAAAATAATAGCAAATCAGATTAAGAAGTCAGCATAGTTTTCTACTGGATATTGAATTTCTTCCACATTCTCCTACCCTCAGTAAGAGCTCATTCAATTTCTGTTTGAATTCCCAGACAGACAGGGAGCTCAATTCCTCTTAAGCTTAGTCATTCTATTATAAGTTTACCTGCGTTAATATTGATAATGAAGTCTAACATTTATTTGATATTTGCTACATCTTGGCCTCCAGACTAATTGCTCTTATTTTACCCTCATAACTAATTAATGAAATTGATATACCTATTTCTCACATGAGAAAACTAAGGTTCAGGGCCATATATCAAAAAAATAGAGAGGTTTCCATTTAAATTAGAGTTTGAAGGATTCCAAAGTTCTGCTCTTTCAGCTGTGCTGATATGCACTTGCATGCTTACGTCCTCTCTCTCTCTAAGACCGAAGCGTCTCTCTTACTCCAGTTCCGTGCCTTTATTCCCATCTCCTTCCTGGTGACCTTCTGGGTCTCCTCCCTTTGCAATGTCATCCATATATTATCATGTCCTAAACTATTTATTTAGTCTAGGCTGTCTGGCCACCTAATAATGGAAAAGCCTCTCTTCTAGTCTCTAGTTTCTACTTCTACTAATTTATTCTGAAGCAAATATATTTTTTCTGGTCTCCACATGTACTGTATTCCTGAAACACTTTGAGCCAGCTGAAAGCCTCAAGCCTATTTCACCCCTGCTGAGTTTAACTTATGTTCTTCTATCTTCTGTATTTTTTAAGTGAACTGTGGCAGGTGTTTACATTTCTTCATGTGAAATTTCATCTGGTTAATTTTCTCATTTCAGGTAATGGAAACTTCTTTACATACTAATCTTTTCATGCAACATATTTGATTTGACCAACAACCTATGACTCATTCCCTTTCATAAATTAAAATAGTATGATCATTATCAAGAATGTAGACAAAGATGTAACCTCCTGTACAGAAATCAACAATTGATATCAAATTACTTAGTAAAAGGATATTGGAACAGGGCACAAAAGGAAGATGTGCTTGCTAGCGGCAAGTAGGGTAGAGGAAGGTATTCTGTGCTAAGAACCAAAGCTAAAAACGCTGGCTCTCTTTACACGTAATGCTGACAGTGCTTTTTAAATTACTTCAGAAATCAGACAAACATTAATTCAGTTAGCAAATAACTAATAGTTCCTACCAGACAGGTATCAAAAAATGTCTTTAAAAAAAATAATTTATTCCACAAGTCTCTGTCCTTATAGTTGTTGCCCTCATGGAGCTTACAGAGCAGTGAGGGGTAAAAAGAAAATCCACAAACTAATTGCGATTAGAAGTATAAAGAAGATAATTGAGTTTTGAATAGGTAGAATAATTTAGATTAATAATTTCAGAATGCTTCTCTAAAGGAATAACTTAAAGTGAGACCTGAAGGATCTATAGTTTTATTTGGGCAAAGAATAGGAAAAAAAAAAGATTGTTTCTAGTAGAAAGCTTTAAGAGAAAAAAAGGAAAATTTAGAGAACTAAAAGAGAAAAAAATAGCTGAAGAGCAATGAGCAAGGAGGCTGGTGAGCTGTAAGGTGTGAAATGCAGATAGGAGTAGGTCACATAAGGGCTTTGCATAAGAAGCTTGTATGTTATTCTAAATCTAATTAGAGTCTATAGAAGGGTTTAAGAAAAAGATAACTTAATTAGATTTGTATTTAAAGAAGATAGATTTGGCTGTGATGTAGAAATAAAGTGAAGGAAGTCAGGAATGAAAATAAGTAGACCAGTTAAGAGGTGCTGCAGGGTCGAGATCAAGGGAGATGTGGCGATAGCTTATATTTGAGTAGTACCATTGAAACAGGGAGCAATATTGAGGCTCTTTTCAGGTAGGTTGCATGGGACTTGGTTTTGAATATGGAGTAAATGGTAAGTAAGCAACACATCAAAAATTATAAAATTCCAGTAGTCCCAGGGTTTTTCCTTAGAGAATGTACAGCCTTCAGGAAGATCAGACACTGAAAGCGCAAGTCACTCAGTCACGTCTGACTCCTTGTGACACCATGGACTGTAGCCCAGCAGGCTCTTCTGTCCATGGGATTCTCCAGGCAAGAATACTGGAGTGGGTATCATTCCCTCCTCCAGTGGATCTTCCTGACCCAGGGATCGAACCCAGATCTCCTGCATTGCTAACAGATTCTTTAACATCTGAGCCAACAGGGAAGCCAAATATGCACGCAGATGGAAGAGACGTATCTCAGGAGGTTTGGGGAACACAGAAGGAGCCCAGTGTGTACTGGAGGATCTCAAGGAAGACTTCACAGAGGTGGTGGCATTTGAAGCATGTCTTAACATAGGGGCTACATTTCAGGATGCAGAGATGGAAAAGCAAACACCATTATAACTATGCAGATATGTGAGTAATTTCATCTCTACAGATTTTTATGTAGTTATGTATTTGGCCCAATATACTAAATGCCTACACTATGGCAAGAAGGCCATACAATTTTAAAAAGATTTTTTTTGATGTGGACCATTTTTAAAGTCTTTGCTGAATTTATTACAGCACTGCTCCTGTTGCACGTTTTGGTCTTTTGCCTGCAAGGCCTGGGCGTCGCAGTTCCCTAACCAGGGACTGAACCCGCACCCCCTGATTGGAAGTTGAAGTCTTAACCTCTGGACCACCAGAGAAGCCCCAAGAATTGTATACATTCTAATGCAACATTTAATGTAGAAGTAGATATTCATTTTTACCCATTTTATAGAAAAAGGAAGTTATAGAATAATTAAGGTACTCAATAGTACACAAGTGTATACATAACTGAACCTGTTCTGAACTTAAATCTGTCTTTAAAAAAATTAAATTCATAACTATAACATCTGTCCCTCAACACTCTATGCCTTATTTTTTCATAATACTTATATTATCTAATGTAATATGTAATACATATTTTAAAAAAAATTATCAGCCTCTACCACTAGAATATTAAGCCCTTGAAAGGTCAACATTTTCCTGTTTTGTTCACCCCCCAATCCTCAGCACTTGGGTGAAAACTATACACTCAAATGATTCAGTGGGAGGAACAAATCTGAAAACCGGATGATTCTAAACCCATTTTCCTCCCACTAACAAAGATCTGCTATCAAATAGGAGTATATCAGTTTTTAATGTTATTGATCTATTTTTATCAACTCAATCCATATTTGATATTATCTTACTTTCTTTTTATTACCCACCAGTCAGTCAAAAATAATTTATTGACCCAAGTACTAGGTTCTCCAGGTGACTATGAAGATATACAAGACAGACTATGCCCTCGGGAAGCATGTGATATATTTGAAGACACATGACATAATCCTCTGAAAGGTTAAATAATAGTAACACAGTGATATAATCAATATCCCAAGACTGCGTAAGACAAAATTGAAGTGCCAAAAAGAACAATAAGGATAATAAATATTATAGCAGATAAGAAGACATTATTGAGGATTGAGTTGATCTATTTTGGTTTCATAGAGGAAAATAGCTTTGACCAAGTTATTAAAGATAGGTAAGATTTCCTTAGGTAGGGAAAAAATATGAGGATGATCCAGGCAGGAGCCAAGCAGAAGCAGAAACATATAGGTGACCCTAAATAAACTGGAGGGATAGTGCACAGATAAGGCTGGCTGGGCCAGGGAATGGGAACTATCTGAATTTCTGGGATACTATGCCCAGTGTGAAAACTGGAATTAATTCAACGAGGTTTCCAAACATATCTTGATATTAAGCCATGACTTAAGATGACTGATAAGTTTTACTTTTGAATTCTTCATGATGGCAAGGTAGGTGAATACCAACACCTCAGTGTCATGCATGAAGGGATATGGGGCAGGTATTGCCATGGAAGCTTACAAGTCACAGGTCAGAAAGATCCCCTGTTCTGTCAGCAACATGTAGAGAAGGATCTGCTGGAAACATAACTGGTTTGAATCTTAGGGCAAAGACCTTGCTTCCTTGCTACTCCAGAGTGAAGTGGCAAGGACAGTGTTGAAGGAGAGCTCCTTGCCAGGCTTTCTGGGCACATGCCAGCTATGTAAGAACTTGTTGAGAAAAGTCTCCAGAACCCACCTCCTTTATAAACTTCAGATTTGACTTATGGGCCAAAAGGGGTTCCTGGTCCCTGGTGAAGTTGGAATCAGACATCTGTGTCCAAGCAACCTAAGTTTTCAGGGATAGTCTCCAAAGCAATCTCTCTCACCAGCTCATTGATGAATTGAGCATCTCAAATATGCTCTATTGATTTAGAAGAATGAGCACTAATTCATTTATTTATTCAAAAATGTGTATGTGGTACCTTCGTTTAAAAGCAGTATCAGTACAGAAGTTCCCCGGTGGTCCATGGATTAAGAGTCCGAGTTTTCACTGCCAAAGGCCTGGGTTCACTCTCTGGTGGGGGAACTGAGATCCTGTCAGCCACGCAGCCAGAACAAAGAAACGAGTAAACAGAAGCACGGGAACTGCTACGTGCCGGCACTAACCTAGACATTAGCTGCACATCAGTGAATCAGACAGAGCCCCTGCTCAGGGAGGATGATGCTGTGATGCGGACTGTAAGAGGACCAGGCACTGGATGCTGCGGGAAGCCAGCGGAGATGGAGAGGTCTAAACTGAAACACACAGATGAGCCAGGGGGTCTCTAGGGAGTCTGGGCTCTCCACACAAAGAAACTGGCCTGAGCAAAGATGGGGTGTGTGTGTGTGTGTGTGTGTGTGTGTGTGTGTGTGTGTGTGTGTGTGCGTGCGTGTGTGTGCGTGCGTGTGTGTGTGTGTGCGCGCGCGCGCGCGCGTGTGCG
>SJYW01033372.1:382507-398726 GCA_006410735.1 Raphicerus campestris
TCACTGTTGCTGCTGCTGCTAAGTCACTTCAGTCATGTCTGACTCTGTGCGACCCCATAGGTGGCAGCCCACCAGGCTCCGCCGTTCCTGGGATTTTCCAGGCTGGAATACCGGAATGGGTTGCCATTTCCTTCTTCAGGAGATCTTCCCAACCCAGGGATCGAACCTGCATGTTCTGTGTCTCCTGCATTGGCAGGTGGATTCTTTAGCACTGAACCACCTGGGAAGCCCCTGAAATAACTGCCTGTTGGGTGATTATTTCAGCCTCCAGCCTCTCTCCCCTTCCCTGGAGTGGTGGGACTAAAAATCCCAACCCTTTAAGCGGGTAGTTAGGTAAAGAATCTGCCTCCTGGTAAAGAATCTGCCTGCAATGCAGGTTATAGGGAGGACCCCCTGGAGGAGGGAAGGGAAACCCACTCCAGTATTTTTGCCTGAAGAATCCCATGGACAGAAGAAGCCTGGTGGGTTATAGTCCATGGGGTCATGAAGGGTCAGGCACAACTGAGCTACTAACACACACACAATCAGGTGGTTGGTTCAGCTGGCAGCCAGTCGCCATCCTGCAGTTCAGTTCAGTTGTTCAGTCCTGTCTGACTCTTTGCAACCCAATTACTGCAGCATGCCAGGCTTTCCTGCCCTCATCCTTAGGGTCTTTCAATCTCAGATCATTAACTTGACAAAAGACACTTAGCTCACTTTTGTGAGTGAGTGAGACAAGTCGCTCAGTCATGTCTAACTCTTTATGACCCCATGGACTGTAGCCTACCAGTTTCCTCCACCCATGGGATTTTCCAGGCAAGAATACTGGAGTGGCTTGCCATTTCCTTCTCCAGGAGACCATCCTGATCCAGGAACTGAACCCAGGTCTCCCATATTATCAATCCAGTTCGGTCGCTCAGTCGTGTCTGACTCTTTGTGACCCCGTGAATCACGGCACGCCAGGCCTCCCTGTCCATCACCAACTCCCAGAGTTCACTCAAACTCAAGTCCATTGAGTAGGTGATGCCATCCAGCCATCTCATTCTCTGTCGTCAATCCCTCTTGCCCCCAATCCCTCCCAGCATCAGATTCTTTTCCAATGAGTCAACTCTTCTCATGAGGTGGCCAAAGTACTGGAGTTTCAGCTTTAGCATCATTCCTTCCAAAGAACACACAGGGCTGATCTCCTTTAGAATGGACTGGATGGATCTCCTTGCAGTAGACGCTTTACCATCTGAGCCACCAGGGAGGATACATTCCAAGGTTTTTAGGATCTCTGTGCCAGAAATGGGAACAAAGGTCTAATACATATTTCTTCTAATAAATCACAGTTTCACACTCTCTAGAAAATTTATCACATGCACAATTTTAAAATATATTTTCAGGGCATTTATAGATTCTTTAGGGTCTTTAGAAGCCAGAATAACAGAGCCTATTCTATTTTAACTAGAGTGTCCACTTCTGATGAATGAAAGTCACAAGATATTGAGTGCTTCCTATGTACTGTATTTACCATGTATTATGTCCCATATACTTCTTAAAACAGCCCTAACAATATAGGCCTATTATTTCTCCCAAATTGCATCTGAGGAAACTGAGGCTCAAAGCAGTACAGCAATTTATCTAATATCACAGAGTCAGAAGTCTGGGAATTGAAGCAGAACTAGCTGTTTAAAAAGTGAGCAAGGTAGAGAGAATCTCTAACAATATTTCAGACATCCATGTTGCTACTGGATGGAGTAGGCCTAAGTGTCTCTCCTAGGGGGATGGAACAGCACGAGTTGAAGTGCCTGTTGCCCTTGGCCCAGAAAGACAGACATTAAGGTGACTGCCATGCACAAACCTGGCGCTCACAGTGACACCCCCAGGGACTGAGGCCCTGGCCCTGCCTCTGCTCTCTTTTCCCTCAGCTACAGAAAGAGCTCAGGAATGTAACTGGCTTCATTAACTGTCTCTCTCTCTAGGGACGTGTGACAGCCCAAGGCTTGTGACTGTGGCTTGGGAGTAACAAAGGAGTCAACCTCTGAATGTGGAGGGGGCAACCCTGTGTCTCTGAGGGGCCCGCAGGTCACAGGCAGCACTGATTTCACAGCAAAGCAAGGTGTTTGCCAAAGGAAGGACAGATGGTCCCAGGCACCAGTTATTTATTTCTATAATTAGCTGCGTGCTGTGATGGCTGTTCATGGAGAAATTACTACTTCCTATGGAATTCCTCCCATCATTATGGAAGGAATGGGAATTAGAAGCCAAGGAGAGGATATGTGTTGAATGGTAACTTCCCAAGCAAGTCTCTGGGCGTGCAGCAGTGCTGGGAAGGAGGCAGGCGGGGGTGGGGCCTGGAGAAATAGTCTGAATCAGACAAAAGGACTGAGTGTGAAGTCCATCTCTACCAGGATCATGTGTTTTCACATAGACGTTACCCGTTCTGTTATTCTCATCTAACTGAGAAGAATATTTTGAGACGGAATTTTGACCATGGATGTGATAAATTTCTACTGGTTATATATGATTGGCCCTATGAAACATACTAAGATTTTTTTAAATCCCTGAATTCAGTATATTAGACAAACGGATGTGTATCTGAATCAAGGCCCCTTCATGTATTAGCCACCAAGTTCTGAACAAGTGAATTTAAATCTCAGACTCTCGCCTTCACTGTATGTGAAGTGAAATTACTGTGTCTAACAGAGGTATTGTGAGAACTGAAGGAGCATTTACATGTAATGGGCTTCCGAGGTGGTGCTAGTGGTCAAGAACTTGCTTGCCAGTGCAGGAGACATAGAGATGTGGGTTCAATCTTTGGATTGGCAAGATCCCCTGGAGGAGGAAAAGGCAACCTATTCCAGTGTTCTTGCCTGGAGAATCCCATGGACAGAGGAGCCTGGTGGGCTACTGTCTACAGGGTTGCAAAGAGTCAGACATGACTGAAATAAATTAATATGCATACATACATGTAACATCCCTAGGCCAGTGGTTGGTATAAAGTCGGCACTTGATAAACAGGCATTAATTCTGTTATTTTAATTTAGCAGAGAAGACAGCTCTAAAAACAAAATATTTATCTAATATGACATAGAATAAGTCTAGTGCTAAATTGGTCTAGGGGCAATTCATCTAAGATGTTGAGAATAAAGAAGAAATAATTAATAATGTTCATCTAAGATGTTGAGGATAAGGGAGGAATAATTAATATTGATAGCATTCTCTGGTCCACTTTTGAACAATAGGCTTTTATCCACTAGAAACACTCTTATAATAATGCAGGTTTCTGTGACAAGCCTTGTGGATTGCTATGGACCCAACTTATCATTCCTTTCAGTATTCTCCAGTCTTGCATTCTGCTTAGAAGTGGAGTTAGAATTTAGAATACATTGTTGTTGTTCAGTCACTTAGTTATGTCCAACTCTTTGTGATCCCAAGGACTTCAGGCTTCCCTGTCCTTCACTGCCTCCTGGAGTTTACTCGTACTCATGTCTATTGAGTCAGTGATGCCATCCAACCATCTCATCCTCTGTCGCCCCCTTGTCCTCTTGCCTTCAATGTCTCCCAGCATCAAGGTCTTTTCCAATGAGTCAGCCCTTCAAATCAGGTGACCAAAATATTGGATCTTCAGCATCCGACTTTCCAATGAATATTCAGGGTTGATTTCCTTTAGAACTGACTGGTTTGATCTCCTTGCTATCCCAGGGACTCTCGTCTTCCCCAGCACCACAATTTGAGAGCATTAATTTTTGGCATGCAGCCTTCTTTATGGTCCAACTTTCACATCTGTACATGGCTACTAGAAATATCATAGTTTTAACTATATGTACCTTCATTAGCAAAGTGATGTCTCTGCTTTTTAATATGCTGTCTAGGTTTGTTACAGATTTTCTTTCAAGGAGAAAGAGTTTTTAATTTTATGGCTGCAGTCATCATTCACAGTGATTTTGGAGCCCAAGAAAATAAAGTCTGTCACTTATTTCCAATTTTTCCCATTCTATTTACCATGAAGTGATGTTAGTGGGTATATTTCTGATACCCTCCTCAGAATGAGCCCCTCACACATCTTATTTCAAACAAGAGGGCTTATAACTGGGAAATAAACTGAATTTTTTTAAAGCCATCTTTTTTATGGAAGTTAAGAAAGGGAAACAGACTCATAAGACAGGAAGGGCCTGTTTGCCCACTTATTTATCTTAATTAATATTTTCAAGGCAGTTATCCTCTAAAGAGCTTCAAGCACTCTGCCTGTATTTGTTTCAAAATCTTCCGTAGACTGTGTGGTGCATGACAGAAAAAGATCAGCCCTTGTAATAGCAACTATGTCCCTATGTGTGTATGTGAGCTAAGTTGCTCAGTTGTGTCTAACTCTTTTTGACTCCATGAACTGTAACCCACCAGGGACCTCTATCTATGGGATTCTCCAGGCAAGAATACTAGAGTGGGTTGTCAGTCCTCCTCCAGGGGATCTGCCCAATCCAGGGACTGAACCTGGGTCCCTTGCATTTCAGGAAGATTATGTACCATCTGAGCTACCTGGGAAGCCCTATATTCCTACACTGGCAGGAGGGCTCTTTACCACTAGCTCTAGGTGGGAAGCCAATGTCTGTATGGTATTACACAAAGCCATGTATATTTTCTTATTTATTTATTTTTTAGCTTTTTATTTTACATTGGAGTATAGCTGTGGTTCCCTGGTATCTCAGTGGTAAAGAATGCCACTACCAGTGCAGGAGATGTGGGTTTAATCCCTGGGTCAGGAAGATGTCCTGGAGAAGGAAATGGCAAAGCCCTCCAGTATTCTTGCCTGGGAAATCCAATGGACAGAGGAGCCTGGAGGGCTGGACTCCATAGGGTTGCAAAAAGTTGGACACAACTTAGCAACTAAATAACAAGAACAACACTAGCTAATTAATGATGTTGTGATGGTTTCAGGTACACAGCAGAGCAACTCAGCCATACATACACACACATCCATTCTCCTCGAAATATGGCCCCCATCCAACTGCCACAAAATGTTGAGCACTGTTCCCTGTGCAATACAGCAGGTTCTTATTGGTTAAACCATAACAATTCACCTAAGTGGGTGAAGGTAGAGTAAAAAGAAAATTTAAGATAATATAGAGTATAACAGAAGCAGAGATATTAAGAAGAGGTGGCAAGAATACACAGAAGAACTGTACAAAAAAGATCTTCATGACCAAGATAATCACAATGGTGTGATCACTCACCTAGAGCCAGATATCATGGAACGTAAAGTCAAGTGGGCCTTAGAAATTATCACTACAAACAAAGCTAGTGGAGGTGATGGAATTCCAGTGGAGCTATTTCAAATCCTGAAAGATGATGCTGTGAAAGTGCTGTACTCAATATGCCAGCAAATACGTAGCAGTGGCCACAGGACTGGAAAAGATCAGTTTTCATTCCAATCCCAAAGAAAGGCAATGCCAAAGAATGCTCAAACTACCACACAACTGCACTCATCTCACAAGCTAGTAAAGTAATGCTCAAAAATCTCCAAGCCAGTCTTCAGCAGTAGGTGAACTGTGAACTTCCACATGTTCAAGCTGGTTTTAGAAAAGGCAGAGGAACCAGAGATCAAATTGCCAGCATCCGCTGGATCGTGGAAAAAGGAACAGTTTCAGAAAAACATCTATTTCTGCTTTATTGACTATGCCAAAGCCTTTGACTGTGTGGATCATAATAAACTGTGGAAAATTCTGAAAGAGATGGGAATACCAGACCACCTGATCTACCTCTTGAGAAACCTATATGCACGTCAGGAAGCAACAGTTAGAACCGGACATGGAACAACAGACTGGTTCCAAATAGGAAAAGGAGTACGTCAAGGCTGTATACTGTTACCCTGCTTATTTAATCTCTATGCAGAGTACATCATGAGAAACGCTGGGATGGAAGAAGCACAAGCTGGAAGCAAGACTGCCAGGAGAACTATCAATCACCTCAGATATGCAGATGACACCACCTTTATGGCAGAAAGTGAAGAGGAGCTAAAAAGCCTCTTGATGAAAGTGAAAGAGGAGAATGAAAAAGTTGGCTTAAAGCTCAACATTCAGAAAATGAAGATCATGGCATCTGGTCTCATCACACTTCATGGGAAAAAGATGGGGAAACAGTGGAAACAGGGTCAGGCTTTATTTTTCTGGGCTTCAAAATCACTGTAGATGGTGACTGAAGCCATGAAATTAAAAGACTCTTACTCCTTAGAAGGAAACTTATAACCAACCTAGATAGCATATTCAAAAGCAGAGACATTACTTTGCCAACCAAGGTCCTTCTAGTCAAGGCTATGGTTTTTCCAGTAGTCATGTATGGATGTGAGAGTTAGACTGTGAAGAAAGCTGAGTGACAAATTGATGCTTTTGAACTGTGGTGTTGGAGAAGACTCTTCAGAGTCCCTTGGACTGCAAGGAGATCCAACCAGTCCATTCTGAAGGAGATCAACCCTGGGATTTCTTTGGAAGGAATGATGCTGAAACTCCAGTACTGAAACTCCAGTACTTTGGCCACCTCATGCGAAGAGTTGACTCTTTGCAAAATATTCTGATGCTGGGAGGGATTGGGGGCAGGAGGAAAAGGGGATGACAGAGGATGAGATGGCTGGATGGCATCACCGACTCGATGGATGTGAGTTTGAGTAAACTCGAAGAGTTGGTGATGGACAGGGAGGCCTGGCATGCTGCAATTCACGGGGTTGCAAAGAGTTGGACATGACTGAGTGACTGAACTGAATGCATATGTATGAAATTTGAAAGACGGTAACAGTGACCTTATATGAAAGACAGCAAAAGAGACACAGATGTAAAGAACAGGCTTTTGGACTCTGTGGGAGAAGGCGAGAGTGGGACGATATGAGAGAATAGTGTTGAAGCATGTATATTACCATATGTGAAATGGGTGACCAGCACAAATTTGATGCATGAAGCAGGGCACCCAAAGCTGGTGTGTGTGTCTGCTCAGTCATGTCCAACTTTTTGCAACCCCAAAGGTTGTAGATGGAATTTTTCAGGCAAAGAATAATGGAGTGGGTTGCCACTGCCTTCTCTAGAGGATCTTCCCAACCCAAGGAATGAAACTGAATCTCCTGCAATTCCTGAATTGGCAGGCAGATTCTTTACCACCAAGCCACCTGGGAAGCCCAATATAGAGCATCAGTTCGGTTCATTTTCTTGGTCATCTTCAACTCTGCGACCCCATGAATCACAGCTTGCCAGGGCCCCCTGTCCATTACCAACTCCCAGAGTCCACCCAAACCCATATCCATTGAGTCAGTGAAGCCATCCAACCACCTCATCCTCTGTCGTCCCCTTCTCCTCCTGCCCTCAATCTTTCCCAGCATCAGGGTCTTTTCAAATGAGTCAGCTCTTCGCATCAGGTGGCAAAGTATTGGAGTTTCAGCTTCAAAATCAGTCCTTCCAATGAACACCCAGGACTGACCTCCTTTAGGATGGATTGGTTGGTTCTCCTTGCAATCCAAGGGACTCTCAAGAGTCTTCTCCAATACCACAGTTCAAAAGCATCAATTCTTCAGCGCTCAGCTTTCTTTATAGTCCAACTCTCACACCCATACATGATCACTGGAAAAACCATAGCCTTGACAATATAGAGCATATCATACCTCAGACTCACCATGAGTAAGATCTAGCTACTTCTCTCCCTCAAAAACCTGATGACTCCCACATATTAGATAATGGCACTCTCTTCTATCCAGACTGTCAAGCAACATGAGTCATCATTGCTACCTTTCCATCTATAATCACTCTAGGCGCAGTTTGTATCAAGTGTTGGAAGGAAGACACAGTAATTGGTGCCAGAGTAGAATGCTGAAACAGAAGGAGAGTGTAAAGTTCCAAACAAAATGTAACAGTGGCTTGGCTCTAGGGTATATGTGCTGGAGATGGAGAGAAATGGATATAATTGGGAGATATTACAAAGTGTGACTAGCATTACATGNGATAATGGCACTCTCTTCTATCCAGACTGTCAAGCAACATGAGTCATCATTGCTACCTTTCCATCTATAATCACTCTAGGTGCAGTTTGTATAAAGTGTTGGAAAGAAGACACAGTAATTGGTGCTAGAGTAGAATGCTGAAACAGAAGGAGAGTGTAAAGTTCCAAACAAAATGTAACAGTGGCTTGGCACTAGGGTATATGTGCTGGAGACGGAGAGAAATGGATATAATTGGGAGACATTACACAGTGTGACGAGCATTACGNAATTGGTGCCAGAGTAGAATGCTGAAACAGAAGGAGAGTGTAAAGTTCCAAACAAAATGTAACAGTGGCTTGGCTCTAGGGTATATGTGCTGGAGATGGAGAGAAATGGATATAATTGGGAGATATTACAAAGTGTGACTAGCATTACATGAGTTTCCACAAGTAAGGTATCTGAGGTTATTGACATTTCTCCTGACAATCTTGATTCCAGCTTGTGCTTCATCCAGTCTGGCATTTTGCATGAGGTAGTCTGTTGTTCCATGTCCAAGCTGGAATCAAGATTTCCAGAAGAAATATTAATAACCTCAGATATGCAGATGATACTGCCCTTTTGGCAGAAAGTGAGGAGGAACTAAAGAGCCTCTTGATGAAAGTGAAAGAGCTGGCTTAAAACTCAGCATTCAAAAAACTAAGATCATGGCATCCGATCCCATCACTTCATGGCAAATAGATGGGGAAACAATGCAAACAGTGGCAGACTCTATTTTCTTGGGCTCCAAAATCACTGCAGATGGTGACTGCAGCCATGAAATTCAAAGACACTTGCTCCTTGGAAGAAAAGCAATGATCAACCTAGACAGCATATCAAAAAACCAGAGACATTACTTTGCTGACAAAGGTCCATCTAGTCAAAGCTATGGTTTTTCCAATACTCATGTATGGATGTGAGAGTTGGACTGTAAAGAAAGCTGAGCAATGATGAATTGATGCTTTTGAACTGTGGTGTTGGAGAAGACTCTCTAGAGTCCCTTGGACTGCAAGGAAATCAAACCAGTCAATCCTAAAGGATTGACTCGACCCTGAATGTTCATTGGAAGAACTAATGCTGAAGCTGAAACTCCAGTACTTTGGCCACCTGATGTGAAGAACTGACGTACTGGAAAAGACCCTGATGCTGGGAAAGATTGAAGGTAGGAGGAAAAGCGGACAACAGAGGATGAGATCGTTGGATGGCATCACCGACTCAGTGGACATGAGTTTGAGCAACTCCGGGAGTTGCTGATGGACAGGGAGGCCTGGCGTGTGCTGCAGTCCATGGGGTCGCAAAGAGTCAGACACGACTGAGCAACTGAACTGAACTGAACCACAGGTAAGGTAGGATGGAACTGGTAATCTAACTAATCCTTTTAAACTAATTCTAGTACAATTTCTTCTTGCCTTTTCCATGTTAAGGCATATCTTTTAAATGGACATATAGAGAAGAGATGTCTATTTTCAGTCTTTTTTCACATGTGAAATTAGGCTAATGATGGTGCCTGTCTCANGAGTTTCCACAAGTAAGGTATCTGAGGTTATTGACATTTCTCCTGACAATCTTGATTCCAGCTTGTGCTTCATCCAGTCTGGCATTTTGCATGAGGTAGTCTGTTGTTCCATGTCCAAGCTGGAATCAAGATTTCCAGAAGAAATATTAATAACCTCAGATATGCAGATGATACTGCCCTTTTGGCAGAAAGTGAGGAGGAACTAAAGAGCCTCTTGATGAAAGTGAAAGAGCTGGCTTAAAACTCAGCATTCAAAAAACTAAGATCATGGCATCCGATCCCATCACTTCATGGCAAATAGATGGGGAAACAATGCAAACAGTGGCAGACTCTATTTTCTTGGGCTACAAAATCACTGCAGATGGTGACTGCAGCCATGAAATTCAAAGACACTTGCTCCTTGGAAGAAAAGCAATGATCAACCTAGACAGCATATCAAAAACCAGAGACATTACTTTGCTGACAAAGGTCCATCTAGTCAAAGCTATGGTTTTTCCAATACTCATGTATGGATGTGAGAGTTGGACTGTAAAGAAAGCTGAGCAATGATGAATTGATGCTTTTGAACTGTGGTGTTGGAGAAGACTCTCTAGAGTCCCTTGGACTGCAAGGAAATCAAACCAGTCAATCCTAAAGGATTGACTCGACCCTGAATGTTCATTGGAAGAACTAATGCTGAAGCTGAAACTCCAGTACTTTGGCCACCTGATGTGAAGAACTGACGTACTGGAAAAGACCCTGATGTTGGGAAAGATTGAAGGTAGGAGGAAAAGCGGACAACAGAGGATGAGATCGTTGGATGGCATCACCGACTCAGTGGACATGAGTTTGAGCAACTCCGGGAGTTGCTGATGGACAGGGAGGCCTGGCGTGTGCTGCAGTCCATGGGGTCGCAAAGAGTCAGACACGACTGAGCAACTGAACTGAACTGAACCACAGGTAAGGTAGGATGGAACTGGTAATCTAACTAATCCTTTTAAACTAATTCTAGTACAATTTCTTCTTGCCTTTTCCATGTTAAGGCATATCTTTTAAATGGACATATAGAGAAGAGATGTCTATTTTCAGTCTTTTTTCACATGTGAAATTAGGCTAATGATGGTGCCTGTCTCATATACTTATTGTGAGGATTAAATTAGATAACATATATAACTTTGTTTAGCACTTTTCATGATGCAAAATGAAAGGGTAATTAATGCATGTATATAAATGTATTTTATTCCTGTATCTTATAACAATAATTACTAATATAGGTTTAAAAACAAAGCAACAGAGGCAGATTAGAGCCGCCAAGGTCTATTGCCTTTCTGCCTCTGCTTCATGTGTTCTTTCATTTTGCTGAAGTCAGATCCAGCCAATCTGGAGTCCCTAGTCAGTGCCTCCCACCTAACGCAGATGATGCGAGGTTATAAAAGGATTTCCACTCTGTCCAGGCCTCTAGGGTGTGTGCGCGCACATGTTTCAGATTAATTTTATGAGACAAGCAGAAGATGCTGCCTTGATTTGTCCTTGGAAAGAGCCCTGCTCTTCCTGATTGAAGATATATTTTTACAGCCTAAATGTGCAGGTCAAAGTAATTTTTTTGACAGGTAAAATGCTTAGCTGTGACTGTCCATGAATCTTCTTTTTTCCCCTCCATTCCCTCTCTCTTGCCCAGTTGACACCTGTATCCTCATCTTATTGAGGCCTCATATCTGTCTTATCACTGCCTCTATCTGAACTGCCACACCCTCTCTGCCTGTCCTCTCTGCACCTTCTTTGATTCTTGTCCTGCAGAATGCGGATTATGGCTCTGAATGTGCTCTCAGGCCTTGACCTCTTAAGTCTTCACCTCTTAAATCAAGGTGAGTGCCCACATGGAGAATCAGAAAGGTGGTGTAACAGCAGAGTCAAAACACTTTACCAGAGTGTCATATCACTTAACTGAAGAGTATTTAACCTAAAACATACACATTTTTACAGAAATAAATTTGAGTAAAATGCCAGGTCTAACATTTACTAGTTTTGTTACCTTGAGATATTTCTTACTCATTCAATTGCAATATCTAATTCTGCAAAATACCCTCTAGAAGTAAGTCAAATAAACCCGTGAAGGCTGATCACACTGCCAGGCACAGAGACTTGTTTAATAAGCCCTGAGTTTCACTTTACTTTAAAAATAATATAACCATCTCTAGCTACAGATGAATAAACTGAAGTTCAGAGAGGCTTAATTATTTGCCCCAAATCAGCACTGAAAATTGACATACAGAGGACTTAAGCATCACCTAGAACCTGTNCACTTTACTTTAAAAATAATATAACCATCTCTAGCTACAGATGAATAAACTGAAGTTCAGAGAGGCTTAATTATTTGCCCCAAATCAGCACTGAAAATTGACATACAGAGGACTTAAGTATCACCTAGAACCTGTATGGTCTAACTTTCAAACCCACAATTCAGACCACTAAGCTATAGATAGCAAATAAGTTATGCTTGTGTTGTAGACACTTTGGGCCATGCCCAAGACCCCCCAAGATTATGAGTCCACTCCCTCTGCCTTTAAGGGAAGGTGGTCTAGGAGCAATGTGACCTTTAATGCATCATTACTTGTTTTCCTGCATGGAAGATTCTGGGTTAGATACACCAAGCAGGTGGCACTAGTGGTGAAGAACCCACCTGCCAATGCAGGAGAAGTAAGAGGTCTTCTCAGGTTGGGAAGATCCCCTGCAGGAAGATAAGCCAACCCACTCCAGCACTCTTGCCTGGAGAAGCCCATGGACGGAGGAGCCT
Organism: Raphicerus campestris; assembly: GCA_006410735.1. NCBI lineage: Eukaryota > Metazoa > Chordata > Mammalia > Artiodactyla > Bovidae > Raphicerus > Raphicerus campestris. The sequence goes on from SJYW01033372.1 coordinate 394,748, forward strand.
GGAGGGATACAGTCCATAGGATCACAAAGAGTCACACTCTGAAGCAACTTAGCACGCAGACATACAACCAAATAAACAAACAGGTCTGTCAATTGAGAACACGTTTAGGGGGCTATAGATGGAGGGGATATGCATATAATTATGACTGAATCACATTACATGGCAGAGAACATATAAGCAAAGCAACACAACATAGTAAAGCAATTATTCACCAATTAAAATACAAATATGTGTGTGTATATATATATATATATTGGAGAAGGCAGTGGCACCCCACTCCAGTGCTCTTGCCTGGAAAATCCCATGGGCGGAGGAGCCTGGTGGGCTGCAGTCCATGGGGTCGCTAAGAGTCAGACACGACTCAGCGACTTCACTTTCACTTTTGACTTTCATGCATTGGAGAAGGAAATGGCAACCCACTCCAGTATTCTTGCCTGGAGAATCCCGGGGACGGGGGAGCCTGGTGGGCTGCCGTCTATGGGGTCCTACAGAGTCGGATACGACCGAAGTGACTTAGCAGCATATATATATAATAATTTTTTTTAATGGCGAACACACCTGAGTGTTAATTTTGTTAAGTAAGCTCTTCCCAGCTCTAGTCCCAGGGTCTTTCCTCTTTCCTTCTCTCTGTTCACCTGTTCTCTTTGTCAGCCCCTGCAATCCCTTACATTGCTGCCCCTGGTTCCCCTTCATGTTTCTGATGAGTGGCGCGTCCAGCTTTACCCTCCGCTAGAGGCCCCTTTCCTACTGCCCTGCCTGCAGAGCCCTTGCCTTCCTTCTCAGTGCCACAAACTCTCCGCTTCCTAGCTGACTCTTACCTGTACCCACAATTCTCATTTCACCATGGATGACACTTCCTCCAGGAAGCTTTCTATGGTTTCATTCTGCATCCCCACTACAGATCACATAGAGGCAACATCAGGCTGAATCTGGTGATCCTCTATGTATATCCCACTGGTTTCCTGGTTCCAGTACTTCTCTTGTTTTATATCTGGTTACCAGACTCTACCCCCAACTAGCTTCTTGAGTCTAGTAGTCACATTTTTGTCAGTTTGAATTGCCACTATCAAAATGCCTGACATAACAGGTCTTCAATAAATGTTTTTTAATGAATGATTCAAATATAATTACTTTGTCAGCCAAGATGGGATTAAATGTGCAAAGCTTGGAGTAGGGGAGATAACTGTGAGAGAACATGGAGCAGGAGTAAAGATGGACTCAGAAAGCTATCAAGATACAAATCCAATCCCCAGTGAGAGAGAGAGAGGCAACATCCTAGGTTGCCATGTAGGAGGTTTAAGGGAGTTTCCGGAAGAGACAGAAGTTCAGGAAAGGGCAGAGAAATAGATGGAAACTCTGAGTTCCCTAGAGGTAAAACTATAATGTGACAATCATAGACGGTGAAACAGAACGCATGGTCCGGGGCCAGTTGCCAAGGACACACAATGGGCCAATCCCTGACTCAGGTCTGGGAACACAGAGAGGTCTCATCACTGACCTGAGACCTCAAGTAATTTTCACTCAAAGGAGAGAAGCAGCCTGGCAGCTCTGTTAACAGATAATAGCAACCCAGTACCATAAAAGTACCTGAAGCATTGATATTCCTGAAGAGGCTACCGACCCTCACCTGAGAGAAAGGGAGGAGAAATCAGGGAAGGTTTGCAGAATTACACAGTAGAGCTTCAAATCTTATTTTATTATATGTCTCTCTTTTGGAGTGTTTAAAGCCTGATCCTGGGTCCTCGTTTAGAGAGAGGCAAAACTGAGTAGCAGAAGCATGGCCAGACATCTTTCATGGGAGTCCAGCTGTGATGGGCAGCATTTGAATCAGATCGCGTTCATTCTGATGTTTGAAGTCATGACACATAAAGAAACAATCAAACCTTAATTCTATGGTTGATGGTTCTATGTGACCTGCCCCTTGCCTGCCATTCCATCCTCACCTCATACCATTCTCTGCTCCAGTCTCACTGGCATTCTCATGCCTCAAACACAACAGAGAATTTCTGACTCTAGGAAGTTGGCTCTGGGCATTCCCTCTGCTTGGAATACACATTTCACCAGAATTTTGCAAGGCAAATTTCTTTATATCAGTGCCTCATCTTAAAGAGAAATCTGTCTACGACCACACAATGGGAAATGGCCACCCAGTCTCTCCCTTTCAATTGACCCTATGTATTTTACCAAAGCACAGATTACCACCAGGTAGTACGTCTTAAAAAAACAACTATGCATATTTGATTGTCTACTTTCTCTACATGTAATCTTGAAAATCCCACCTGCCTTGATCAGAGGGATATCTGCAGCATCCCAAATAGCAGGTATCACCATGCATTTATTGTATTGATGAAGGAATAAATACAAAAAAAGAATAAATGGAGAACCGCCCTGGGTTCCCAAGCTCTCTGCGCTTCATGTCATTTCTGTGGGCCGCAGGGAGGAGAGAAGCAATCATCGAAGAGCACACTTACTCCTGAGAAAAAGCACGCTTTGAAAAATGAAGTGTTCCCTGTCGTTAGCTTTCAGTCAAGCATCACATCAGGAAACTTCTGCATCAGGTGCTGTGATTGGACCTTGAGGGGGGATACCTGTGATGCAGACCTGGCCCTCCTGTGAGCTGAAACAGATGGTTCCTTCATACAAATCTAAATAAAGCTGTAATAGTCTTGGCCAGCAAATACTGCACAGGCGAACCTTCCTTTAAAAAAGAGAACGTGTTGCTTGGATGTTCTATATAAATCAATATCTGCAATGCCAATAATTTTTAGTTTTGACACAGTCTGTCTTCTTCTTGGACCTCTCATCAATGGACTGCCATTCCTTAAAGTCTAGTTTAGTATCAGCCTGACCCAGAATTTCCCACTCCCCAACCCCCATCAAGATATCCTGCACACTGCATCAGGGTTATTGTTGCAGAGCATCACTCTCATAATACACCCTTCTCCTTCACTCTCTGAGTAATGAGTTATCTTTGATTATCTGATCAAGGTAGAGAATCACACACAGCACGTCTGTAATTAGGCTGTGCTCTGATTAGGTGGTCGATGGCACAGCCACAGCTGATGCCTTACAGCACAGGCAACATCTTGGTGACTTAAGTCTGTGCATTGTTTGCAAAGAAAGTTTAGCAAGATAATCACAAGGATTGCACATTAAAAGGGAAAGGAAAAGATGGCGGTGCACAAGAGAGGAGATTATGATGTGTGGAAATTAAGAGGAGATGGCTGTTCTCTCTTCCATCCAGTTGGTGGTACTCCAAGGAACCAAGAACACAGGTGAGAATGTGTTCACTTCTCCAAGCTCAGTTAATTTGCTTTCTTCCTCATTGGATTTAAGTTTCATGAACTTTGGGACCGTGTCTGTATTTACCACCATCATATCCCCTTTGGTAAGTACCAGTATAGGACTTAATGAAGTTTTTTGAAATGATGAGTAGATTAATAATGCAAGTGATGCTCAAGTGAGGACACCGATGTGGTAAGATATCAATAACACTATATCAAGGAGCACACAGGGAGGACAGTTGGGGAAAAGCAGTTAGGAGATACCTGCCTTTCCCAGCAGTGAGAATGCCCTGAAGACCTTTCAAAGAAGAGACTCAGGGGACACTCAGACTCGGATAGTCTGGGCTGGGGCGGGGCCGGGGTTGTTTATTACGCTAGTTGTAAGTCCCCTTCATGTATTTTTGTTTGTTGTGGGTTATGGTCTTATACAGACATTGATGGTTCTCTATGTTTTTATCCCCATGGGTGCTATAAGATGGCATGCGGAGGTGAATACAGGCTTGGGATATGAATGATGAAGGTACCATTTTGTGGAAAATTCCACGTTTAGGGAACTTGTGAATGAATACAGACTCACATAAGAAAGAGGAGATACTCTGTTACGCACCTATCATATGCTTTGCCCCAGTGGAGGGGTTATATCCATCCATCTTAGGCACTTCTCATAGAAAATTTGAGAAGTGGGTTTTTGGTTT
>SJYW01033372.1:399202-448869 GCA_006410735.1 Raphicerus campestris
TTTAGAGAGAGGCAAAACTGAGTAGCAGAAGCATGGCCAGACATCTTTCATGGGAGTCCAGCTGTGATGGGCAGCATTTGAATCAGATCGCGTTCATTCTGATGTTTGAAGTCATGACACATAAAGAAACAATCAAACCTTAATTCTATGGTTGATGGTTCTATGTGACCTGCCCCTTGCCTGCCATTCCATCCTCACCTCATACCATTCTCTGCTCCAGTCTCACTGGCATTCTCATGCCTCAAACACAACAGAGAATTTCTGACTCTAGGAAGTTGGCTCTGGGCATTCCCTCTGCTTGGAATACACATTTCACCAGAATTTTGCAAGGCAAATTTCTTTATATCAGTGCCTCATCTTAAAGAGAAATCTGTCTACGACCACACAATGGGAAATGGCCACCCAGTCTCTCCCTTTCAATTGACCCTATGTATTTTACCAAAGCACAGATTACCACCAGGTAGTACGTCTTAAAAAAACAACTATGCATATTTGATTGTCTACTTTCTCTACATGTAATCTTGAAAATCCCACCTGCCTTGATCAGAGGGATATCTGCAGCATCCCAAATAGCAGGTATCACCATGCATTTATTGTATTGATGAAGGAATAAATACAAAAAAAGAATAAATGGAGAACCGCCCTGGGTTCCCAAGCTCTCTGCGCTTCATGTCATTTCTGTGGGCCGCAGGGAGGAGAGAAGCAATCATCGAAGAGCACACTTACTCCTGAGAAAAAGCACGCTTTGAAAAATGAAGTGTTCCCTGTCGTTAGCTTTCAGTCAAGCATCACATCAGGAAACTTCTGCATCAGGTGCTGTGATTGGACCTTGAGGGGGGATACCTGTGATGCAGACCTGGCCCTCCTGTGAGCTGAAACAGATGGTTCCTTCATACAAATCTAAATAAAGCTGTAATAGTCTTGGCCAGCAAATACTGCACAGGCGAACCTTCCTTTAAAAAAGAGAACGTGTTGCTTGGATGTTCTATATAAATCAATATCTGCAATGCCAATAATTTTTAGTTTTGACACAGTCTGTCTTCTTCTTGGACCTCTCATCAATGGACTGCCATTCCTTAAAGTCTAGTTTAGTATCAGCCTGACCCAGAATTTCCCACTCCCCAACCCCCATCAAGATATCCTGCACACTGCATCAGGGTTATTGTTGCAGAGCATCACTCTCATAATACACCCTTCTCCTTCACTCTCTGAGTAATGAGTTATCTTTGATTATCTGATCAAGGTAGAGAATCACACACAGCACGTCTGTAATTAGGCTGTGCTCTGATTAGGTGGTCGATGGCACAGCCACAGCTGATGCCTTACAGCACAGGCAACATCTTGGTGACTTAAGTCTGTGCATTGTTTGCAAAGAAAGTTTAGCAAGATAATCACAAGGATTGCACATTAAAAGGGAAAGGAAAAGATGGCGGTGCACAAGAGAGGAGATTATGATGTGTGGAAATTAAGAGGAGATGGCTGTTCTCTCTTCCATCCAGTTGGTGGTACTCCAAGGAACCAAGAACACAGGTGAGAATGTGTTCACTTCTCCAAGCTCAGTTAATTTGCTTTCTTCCTCATTGGATTTAAGTTTCATGAACTTTGGGACCGTGTCTGTATTTACCACCATCATATCCCCTTTGGTAAGTACCAGTATAGGACTTAATGAAGTTTTTTGAAATGATGAGTAGATTAATAATGCAAGTGATGCTCAAGTGAGGACACCGATGTGGTAAGATATCAATAACACTATATCAAGGAGCACACAGGGAGGACAGTTGGGGAAAAGCAGTTAGGAGATACCTGCCTTTCCCAGCAGTGAGAATGCCCTGAAGACCTTTCAAAGAAGAGACTCAGGGGACACTCAGACTCGGATAGTCTGGGCTGGGGCAGGGCCGGGGTTGTTTATTACGCTAGTTGTAAGTCCCCTTCATGTATTTTTGTTTGTTGTGGGTTATGGTCTTATACAGACATTGATGGTTCTCTATGTTTTTATCCCCATGGGTGCTATAAGATGGCATGCGGAGGTGAATACAGGCTTGGGATATGAATGATGAAGGTACTATTTTGTGGAAAATTCCACGTTTAGGGAACTTGTGAATGAATACAGACTCACATAAGAAAGAGGAGATACTCTGTTACGCACCTATCGTATGCTTTGCCCCAGTGGAGGGGTTATATCCATCCATCTTAGGCACTTCTCATAGAAAATTTGAGAAGTGGGTTTTTGGTTTGTTTTTTTGTTTATAGTTTACAAAAGAGTAATCAGGACTTCAGAGAAGTAAATTAACTTTTCCATAAACACACAGCAAGTATAGATTGGACCAGAGACTAGAATCCAGGTTTCCTTACTCCAGGGAAGTACTATTTTCTTTCTCAATGTTTTCCCTAAAATATGCTAACAGAAGATGGAATATAATCTTCCCCTAATACCTTTCTTAAATATATCTTTTATGAATTTTGAAGTGAAGTGAGCTCGCTCAGTCGTGTCCGACTCTTTGCGACCCCATGGGCTGTAGCCCACTAGGCTCTTCATGGGATTCTCCAGGCAAGGATACTGGAGTGGGTTGCCATTTCATTCTCCAGGGGAACTTCCCGACCCAGGGATTGAACCCGGGTCTCTCGCATTGCATGCAGGCTCTTTACCCTCTGAGCCAGAATTTTACCAGCCCAGATTTTCCTGTTTCTCAAGGCAAATCCACAAAAAAAAAACCTTGAAAACAGAGATGGCAGTCCTTGGTATATATGCTATTTCTCCTACCCACATGACAGTTATCACCAATTAACTATGGAGGGTTGGAGTTTTTCCGATCAGGGTTAGATGCAGACTTGCTGCTGCTACTAAGTCATTTCAGTCCAACTCTATGTGACCCCACAGACGGCAGCCCACCAGGCTCCCCCACCCCTGGGATTCTCCAGGCAAGAACACTGGGGTGGGTTGCCATTTCCTTCTCCAAAGCATGAGAGTGAGAAGTGAAAGTGAAGTCGCTCAGCTGCGTCTGACTCTTAGTGACCCCATGGACCGCAGACTATGAGGCTCCTCCATCCATGGGATTTTCCAGGCAAGAGTACTGGAGTCGGGTGCCATTGCCTTTCTCCGAGACGCAGACTTAGGGATTAGCATACAGAGCTCCAAATTCCACTGAGTTAATAAGAATTTGCACACTCATATAAAATGTATTAGTTGTGTGAATATTCCCGGGTGAGACTCTGAGTGCATTAGAACAGGAATTAGGCTAGAATTTAGGAAACCTACATTTTACCACAAGCCACCACTTGTAACTGACTCTGAATGAGTCATTCCATTTTTTCTGAACCCCAGTTTCCCCACTTGTAAAAGGAAAGTTTTAGGCTAAATCAACTCTAAGTTCTCTTTTTCCACTAACATTTTGGAAGTGACAGAGGTACTTAAAGCAATTTACTGGCCCTAAATCACATTCCCAGAAGGCTAGCTCACCTGATAAATTAATAACTGCGACAGTTTTAATGAGTCTCTCTTATCATATGTGTTCACCCTGTTAAGGAACATTATTACATTTCAAAAAGGTTTTCAAGAACAGTTTTTGTACCCCCAAAATAGGCTCCAGGGCATATGAGTTCTTTTCTCTCTTCTTTCCAACATAAGTTCCTGAGGAGAGGGTAGGTTTCAAGGGGTAGCGAGATTCAATTTCCTTATCATGTTTCATCATGTGAGCAAGATAAAATGGATTCTGTTGATACTAGTGGACTGAGAATTTTGACTCCCATTAATCCAAGAGTCAAGTGACTTTTCTGGGTAGATAAGGACAGGCATCACTTAAGTGCTGCCTGTGTGAGCAGATAGAGAGTCCCCAGAGCTACGCCTACATGTAAGCACAGAATCAGCATTTATCTCCCCTCTTAGAATCCTCAGAGGCAGCCTGATGATTGGGAGACCCTGTTCAATAGAGCAGCTAGTGGACACATTGTGAATATTCAAATGCAACCTAATGAAATCTTAAAAATTTGACCCCTCAATCACTGTAGCTATATTTCGAGAGCTCAATAGCCAGTGACTAGTGTCCATCTCACTGGTTAGCACAGATATTGAAAAAATCCCATCCATGGAGACAGTTCTGTCATTCAATGTCATTCTACATAAAGACATTTGTGATTCTCTAGAACATGGAAGTCCTGACAATGCTCTTTGGGTTGGCAATAGAAACCGCTTTCTTCTTCAGGCTCTTGCTTTTCAGTGCTAGCTAAGCATTGCATTGTATGTGCAGCATGGACGCTAGAAACTTTTTGGTTCTATTTCACCCCTGCTTTTTCTCAGCCTAACAGTATGCAATGAGACTTAAGAAGTCCCAAATCATTTTTTCACTTGTGTATCTTAAAAAAGATGCCTGGTTCTTTTCATTATACTGTTGTAAATGCACGACACTATTGATTCCAGTTTTGATTCAAATACTATTAACTTATTATTTTTGTCAATTAAAAATAAATGTCCATAAGGTTATGAAGTATTAGAAATAAACTCATTATTTGAGGTCTTTAGGGTCCCAACTAAGTCTCATCTCTTACTATTAATAAACTAACGACAAGTTCATCTTATTTCAGTAGTCATTTTTTTAATCTAAAAAGACCTTTTTTTTTAAGGTTTTCTACTAGTGAAATACTGTGGCCACATGACTTTCCCATCCAAATCTTATGGTATTTTACTTTGGTCTATTTCTCACTCCATTGACCTCATTCAGAATGGCCTTCCATTTTTCAGGAGAGGTTGCTAATAATGGGAACTGGAGATTGGTTTTAGCAAACATATTCTGGACACTGTATTTGATCAATGGAGTCAGAGGTTCTTAATTTAACATTTCTTTTTCTCTGTGCACACCACAGCAGAAGAGTACTGGGGAGGAAACTGTGGCAGAAAGAGTTTAAACAACTTGAGATCTTACACTGGGTCTGAAGCAGAACTGGAATGTGAAGGCTGGAGGTCTAAACTCCTCGTCGTATGCCAGCCTACCCAAGTGAACTGAAAAAGCGTTGCTGCAGTTCCCCCTGCGAGGCACAGAACGCCACCAGCAAATAATTACACAATTCTTGAAATCTGAGCAATCAAAGTTAGTGAGCATGAAGGATGGTACCATCTAGAACGTCACACCAGAGAAAACTCAGGGCTACTTTTGAATTTGGCTTACTTTTGGTCATTTTTTTGCAACCACTCTATAGGATGTTCTAAATATCTCCCCAACACATTAAAGATGTAGGTAAATGGGTAGGTAGGTAGATAGATCTCTTCCAGCTTTGGCAGAGTGGACATAGTTTAAGAATGGCACCAGAAGCTCCCCCTCTTTCTCTTTGCAGCTTTGTGGACTAGTTGGGGGCTTAAAAACCATAATGCAAGCTTTCACAAAGGTGTCTTTTAGCATCTTCCAATTATTCTATGTCTTCTGTCTTTCAGCTTTGCTACCACCTCCTGTGCTCTGCTCAGCTCAGTAAGCTCTAGAAGGCTTGCTTCCTCTCTCTGAAGCAGCAATATGTTTTGAGTCTTGCACCTGCATCCCCTTTTCTGGACACTGGGGACCTTTGCTTGGCCATTGTGGGTGGCCTAAAATACATTAAAGCCAGCCAACATCCCTCTAAGGAGAAGTTCATCTGAGGGTAATTCAGGAACCAATAAAGGATGGCAAATCACTTTATGGAAATTAGCTTTTAATTATTCATAGGCAATTTGACTGCAATCCAGCAGGTGTCCTGATAAGATGAGGATGACTTGATAAGGAGATTTTTTTTCCCCTGTAAAACATATTCAAAACGTCCCCAAAACTACTTGAAATGTTCAGACTTGAAAAGGCCATGGGGAAGGACCAGTCGATTGCCTCCTGAATGAGTGATCTTTGTAAAGATGTCATTATTCATTTATTCATTTGTTGAATGATTCTTACCCTCTGTTGATGAATCATTTTTGAAAGAGATAAGAAAGACAATTGATTAAAAAAAGAAAAATATAGTCAATCATGTGATATGAGGTCATATTTTTACCTTTCTTCCTCCACCTATTTCCTGAAAGACGAGCAGTGTTGTGTCATGGGGGAAAAATGAATTTTGAGCAGGTAGACCTAGGTTCAAACTGAAATGTCACCTATTATTGGCTGGATGACCCTAAGAAACCAATTAACCTCTCTGCGTCTCTATTTCCTTATATGAAAATGTGAGTACACTCAAATTTTGGATGAGGAATGAAAATACGAAGTCTATGACTGAGAAGTTGTTGGTTTTTATAAGTGACAGTGGAAATGATCATTATGCAGCTAACTGTTCTTTGAAGTATCTTGGGAGGCTAATATCCAGCTAACTGGGGCCTGAGGGCATTTTGTAGTTTGCATACTGCCCACAGGCCCATTTCACTATGATTTCCTCTGAGAGGTTTACTGTGCCAAATTCAGATACTGCTCAATCATTTTCTCAACCTCCCCCTAAAAGTAAAAGGTCTCTAAATGAATGGCCTACAGATTCAAACACATTGGTGACAGGATAGAACCTTCATCCCTTCCCTTTCATCTTATCTTTAGAACCATGACCATGAATAAAATAAAACAGGGTATGTGAGAAACATTTCTAAGCACTGAATCGCTCTTCAAATATAATTATGATAATGATGGCATATTATGATCTCACATTTGGAAAGGATCTGATTATTACTAATTATTGAGTGTCCATACATGAGAAGACAAAAAGATAGACAATAATAATCCAACCACTAGCTTGATATATAGTTTTCAGCTTATTCCCTAGTTTAACATTTCAAGGCTCACTAGAAGAAACTCAAGTGACTACAATTTTTTCCTCTTTCTTTATCTTCTTCCTATCTTCTCAAAGCTCCCATTTCTTTTTCCAAGAGTTAAAATTATTTTGCTAAAATCCAAAAGGGGACAGAATTGAAAAAAAATAATTTAGCATTTTGGTTTGTGAAACACTTCACACTCATTTTTGTTCATCATCTAACTCCTTCTCACCTCTCTAGCTTAACCTTTTCTTTTTTTTTGCTTTTAGTTATTTTTATTTTCTTTAATTAAAAAATAGAATTGAAATACAATATTATGTTAGTTTCAAGTGTACTACATAATGATTTCTCATTTGCATACATTATAAAATAAACACCATACTAAGTCTAGTAACCATCTGTCTCCATCTCTATACAAAGTTATTATGGATCATACTTCTTATGCCAAATGGCATAACTTATTTATTATATAACTGAAATTTTAAACCTCCTAATCCCATTCACCTATTTGGCATACTCCCCATTTCCCTCCGTAACATAACCTTCCACCTTTTTTTTTGTTTTGTTTTGTTTTTTAATTTTTATTCAGGGCACATGGTTTGCGAGGATGGAAATGTCCCTTGACTATCCAAAGTTAAGGAACTCTCCCAAGTAATTAAAATCAGACAGTCAATGACTGCTATTTCAGGTCCCTTGACTCTCATTCATGATTATTCCAGTATGAAGAAAGCCCAAAGGGAAGCATAAAAGGACAAAAAATCTGAGAGAGGAGAAAACGCAGGGAGAACCTGTGAGGAACAAACATGGTTTTGTAAGCAGATGGTCCTACATACCCTAGATGCGGAATGAGAACTGGAGCTGAGAATATGAGCTTTCCCACTGCTCTTGCCATACCCAGAACCTATCCCATATATCTCTAGGAGAAAATAAAGGATCTGACATTGTCATGGAGTATAGAAAGACTGAAAGAGGGAGAGAGAGAATGAGAATGAGAGAATGCCGAGAGAGACCAGAGAGGTGAAGACATGATGAAAAATGACAGAGAAAAAACCAGCAAAGAGAAAGCGAAAAGGAAGAAGAGTTAGACCAGAAAAATCACAGCAGAAGTGGAAGAGAGAGGCGCAGACATAGAATTAGAGAGAGGAAGAGAAACAAAAAGAAGCATTTAAATTCTTGAGCCAGATGGTAAGTGCTACAGTGAAGGGTCAAAGAAAATAATACTGTCACAAAGTCAACATCAGATTAAACTAGAAAACTTGAGAGGAAATCATGGTAAAATTCAATTTAATGAAATAAAAAAGAAGGCGGGGGGAACAAGACAGCTGGAGACTGGGGCAGAGGGGAGTGAAGGATTGAGTTGAAAAGAAAAACAAGTCAGCTAAGGCACAGATGTGAACTTAAGAACTAGATAAGAGAAGCAACTGAAATCCGGGGAGATGTGGGAGTGTTTGGTTCAGAGATATGGGAAGCAGCATGAAAAAAAAAGTCAAACGGCAGCCCTGGAGGGTCCTGGGGCTTGAATGTGTCTTTNAATCCAGCAGGTGTCCTGATAAGATGAGGATGACTTGATAAGGAGATTTTTTTTCCCCTGTAAAACATATTCAAAACGTCCCCAAAACTACTTGAAATGTTCAGACTTGAAAAGGCCATGGGGAAGGACCAGTCGATTGCCTCCTGAATGAGTGATCTTTGTAAAGATGTCATTATTCATTTATTCATTTGTTGAATGATTCTTACCCTCTGTTGATGAATCATTTTTGAAAGAGATAAGAAAGACAATTGATTAAAAAAAGAAAAATATAGTCAATCATGTGATATGAGGTCGTATTTTTACCTTTCTTCCTCCACCTATTTCCTGAAAGACGAGCAGTGTTGTGTCATGGGGGAAAAATGAATTTTGAGCAGGTAGACCTAGGTTCAAACTGAAATGTCACCTATTATTGGCTGGATGACCCTAAGAAACCAATTAACCTCTCTGCGTCTCTATTTCCTTATATGAAAATGTGAGTACACTCAAATTTTGGATGAGGAATGAAAATACGAAGTCTATGACTGAGAAGTTGTTGGTTTTTATAAGTGACAGTGGAAATGATCATTATGCAGCTAACTGTTCTTTGAAGTATCTTGGGAGGCTAATATCCAGCTAACTGGGGCCTGAGGGCATTTTGTAGTTTGCATACTGCCCACAGGCCCATTTCACTATGATTTCCTCTGAGAGGTTTACTGTGCCAAATTCAGATACTGCTCAATCATTTTCTCAACCTCCCCCTAAAAGTAAAAGGTCTCTAAATGAATGGCCTACAGATTCAAACACATTGGTGACAGGATAGAACCTTCATCCCTTCCCTTTCATCTTATCTTTAGAACCATGACCATGAATAAAATAAAACAGGGTATGTGAGAAACATTTCTAAGCACTGAATCGCTCTTCAAATATAATTATGATAATGATGGCATATTATGATCTCACATTTGGAAAGGATCTGATTATTACTAATTATTGAGTGTCCATACATGAGAAGACAAAAAGATAGACAATAATAATCCAACCACTAGCTTGATATATAGTTTTCAGCTTATTCCCTAGTTTAACATTTCAAGGCTCACTAGAAGAAACTCAAGTGACTACAATTTTTTCCTCTTTCTTTATCTTCTTCCTATCTTCTCAAAGCTCCCATTTCTTTTTCCAAGAGTTAAAATTATTTTGCTAAAATCCAAAAGGGGACAGAATTGAAAAAAAATAATTTAGCATTTTGGTTTGTGAAACACTTCACACTCATTTTTGTTCATCATCTAACTCCTTCTCACCTCTCTAGCTTAACCTTTTCTTTTTTTTTGCTTTTAGTTATTTTTATTTTCTTTAATTAAAAAATAGAATTGAAATACAATATTATGTTAGTTTCAAGTGTACTACATAATGATTTCTCATTTGCATACATTATAAAATAAACACCATACTAAGTCTAGTAACCATCTGTCTCCATCTCTATACAAAGTTATTATGGATCATACTTCTTATGCCAAATGGCATAACTTATTTATTATATAACTGAAATTTTAAACCTCCTAATCCCATTCACCTATTTGGCATACTCCCCATTTCCCTCCGTAACATAACCTTCCACCTTTTTTTTTGTTTTGTTTTGTTTTTTAATTTTTATTCAGGGCACATGGTTTGCGAGGATGGAAATGTCCCTTGACTATCCAAAGTTAAGGAACTCTCCCAAGTAATTAAAATCAGACAGTCAATGACTGCTATTTCAGGTCCCTTGACTCTCATTCATGATTATTCCAGTATGAAGAAAGCCCAAAGGGAAGCATAAAAGGACAAAAAATCTGAGAGAGGAGAAAACGCAGGGAGAACCTGTGAGGAACAAACATGGTTTTGTAAGCAGATGGTCCTACATACCCTAGATGCGGAATGAGAACTGGAGCTGAGAATATGAGCTTTCCCACTGCTCTTGCCATACCCAGAACCTATCCCATATATCTCTAGGAGAAAATAAAGGATCTGACATTGTCATGGAGTATAGAAAGACTGAAAGAGGGAGAGAGAGAATGAGAATGAGAGAATGCCGAGAGAGACCAGAGAGGTGAAGACATGATGAAAAATGACAGAGAAAAAACCAGCAAAGAGAAAGCGAAAAGGAAGAAGAGTTAGACCAGAAAAATCACAGCAGAAGTGGAAGAGAGAGGCGCAGACATAGAATTAGAGAGAGGAAGAGAAACAAAAAGAAGCATTTAAATTCTTGAGCCAGATGGTAAGTGCTACAGTGAAGGGTCAAAGAAAATAATACTGTCACAAAGTCAACATCAGATTAAACTAGAAAACTTGAGAGGAAATCATGGTAAAATTCAATTTAATGAAATAAAAAAGAAGGCGGGGGGAACAAGACAGCTGGAGACTGGGGCAGAGGGGAGTGAAGGATTGAGTTGAAAAGAAAAACAAGTCAGCTAAGGCACAGATGTGAACTTAAGAACTAGATAAGAGAAGCAACTGAAATCCGGGGAGATGTGGGAGTGTTTGGTTCAGAGATATGGGAAGCAGCATGAAAAAAAAAGTCAAACGGCAGCCCTGGAGGGTCCTGGGGCTTGAATGTGTCTTTAGCTACAAACAGCATAAATTCAGGAGGGAGACTGTCCTCTGCGGTTGGTCCTCTCATTCATGAGAATGTGACCTTGGCAGCCCCTCCCCATTCTGAGGTGATTCTGAAATCTCAAAAGCTGAGGCCAAAGATCCAAGAGGGGTGGAGACTCTGGCTGAGTTTGTCGATGGCAGGTTAAGCTGAGCTGTGACAAGAGCCCTTATGCTTAGAAATCTCTCATTACCAAGATCCTCAACTACAGGTTGACAATGAGGCAGTGGAAGGAACACCGGACTCTGCTCTGGTCTGTGGCAGAAACTTTCTGTGTGACCTCGGGAAGTCCCTTGACTTGTGATGGTCTCTGTTTCATATGGTCCCTGGGAGCTGGTGATGGACAGGGGGGCCTGGCGTGCTGCGATTCACGGGGTCGCAAAGAGTCGGACACGGCTGAGCTACTGAACTGAACTGGGCTTCCCTGATAGCTCAGTGGGTAAAGAATCTGCCTGTAATGCAGGAGACCCTGGTTCGATTCCTGGGTCAGGAAAATCCCCTGGAGAAGGGCTAGGCTACCCACTCCAGTATTCTTGGACTTCCCTTGTGGCTCAGCTGGTAAAGAAACTGCCCGCAATGCGGGAGACCTAGTTTGATCCCTGGGTTGGCAGATCCCCTGGAGAAGGGAAAGGCTACCCCCTCCAGTATTCTGGTCTGGAAAATTCCACGGACTGGCATCGGGAAGACCATGAGACTGCAGAGTCGGACATGACTGAGCGACTCTCGCTTTCACTATTCTATGGGCAGGTGGGGAGATGGGAAGCAGATGGATTATATCAAGTCCTAGAGTCACCTCAAATGCCTTCAGTAAGCCAGCCAGTGGAGACAGCGGAGAACCGGGAAGGTCGTACTTTGCCTGAAGGAGAATAGTTGCTACTTGGCTTCCACTGATTTTAAGTGTGGATATGAAAGTCAAATGTTAATTAGACCTTTTAATGTTTCCAGGAGAACTCTGAATCCCTGATTTGTTTGTAAAATGCAATGGACGCACAAAACAGGACTGAGGACTTCGGTCTATCAGACTGCGAATGGAGCCTCCGGGTTGCTGCGTCTGGAACAAATGCTCTTTTAAAAGGGTCATTCCATGCTGTTCAGTTCTGGGATTCTGTAATATAAGGAATGGAGAGTCCTTAGATGTGAAATTGAAAATCAAGGGGGTGGATTAGGAAAAATGTTTAACGCCATTTTCTCCTCTACTCTCTGCTTTTGTTCCAATATTTGGTTTAATCGCCTCAGTTTCAGTTCAAAGCTGTCAGAAGCAGGGCTTCTTCAATGCTACCCACATCTTCCTCCTTGTTCTCTCTTCTGTGCTTGTCTTCGCTCTTTCCCTCTTACAGCTTCTTCTTGCCCTGTTTAAAAAACCCACTCCTGTTTCTCATTCCTGGTCTTTGTGTCTTTGCTGTCTCTGTTCTCTGCTTTCCGTCTTTCTTCCCCATGACTCAGAGCCTTGGGGTAATACCAGCCCTGGTACTGAAGGCAAGCGAAATTCTACTGTATGGAAAGTTAAAAGTGTTTCTGTGGTGGGATATTCAATCATTTGAATCCTTGATAGGAATAGTTCTTTTTCTGTCTTCCAGCAATAAATCCAGACTGTATCTAATCTCTGATCTCAGAGAGAAGAGAATTAACCAGCTGAGAGTGTGACTAGAAATGAAACCCACAGAGAAGGGAGTGAAAAAGAGACTGCTTTATCTGTGTGTGCACACAGCATAGTAACATGGAATCAGTGAGGAAGGGAGCAAGCTTGGATCCTCTGTCCTCATCAATCTATACTACTTAAAATGCTTGAGTTTTCCCTTCTAAAAGCATCTTATTTTGCCCCTCTATTTTCTGGTCTCTACCTCCAAGAAATCACGCAATTGTTACCCTACACTTACTTACATAATCATCCCTTTTCTTGTTTTCTCTCTTTCTAGTCTCTGCTTCTCTCTCAAAAGCTGTTTTTGCCCTTCTTTGTTTTCCCATAAACACTGTCTCACTCACCGTGGCATCCTCTTTGTTTGTTATAAGGTCTGGCATGAACTATCTTCCCATCTCACACCACACACAGACACACAGACAGACAGACAGACACACACACACAGAAGGCACGTTGATGTTCCTACTGAATCTCTGAATCAAATAAGACTTTCGCTAAATGTTCCATATGTAGGGAATCTGGCTCATATCTTCTAAACTCTTTGGGAGTAGAAGCCTGTAATTTCTGCTGCACCAGAATTATCCTTTACTCATAGCAGAGATTGAGTTTTATGCTAAATTGCTTGAAAGTAAAATGACTTGAATTCTAACCCAGTTTTTACCTCTCACATTTGAACTCTTTGAGACTCAGTTTTTCCAACATGAAGACTACATATCTCACATCTATTTGCATCTTTTAAAATATAGCTCTACTTTGATTTTATAATTCTATTTGACTATCTCTGTAGTCTGAATTTCAGATAATTCCTTTCAGTAAACAAAAGCAACAAATCCACGCGGCTCTGCCTCACTCTCTAAGAGCATTTATCACATAGGACCGGGAGGAGGACAGAAGGTCAAATGCAGTGGAAAATCGGTAAAACAGCAGCAATTCTTTATATATATATCATANAAGACTACATATCTCACATCTATTTGCATCTTTTAAAATATAGCTCTACTTTGATTTTATAATTCTATTTGACTATCTCTATAGTCTGAATTTCAGATAATTCCTTTCAGTAAACAAAAGCAACAAATCACGCGGCTCTGCTTCACTCTCTAAGAGCATTTATCACATAGGACCAGGAGGAGGACAGAAGGTCAAACGCAGTGGAAAATCGGTAAAACAGCAGCAATTCTTTATATATATATCATATGTAAGATATATGCTGCTGCTGTTGAGTCACTTCAGTCGTGTCCAGCTCTCTGCGACCCCAAAGACGGTAGCCCACCAGGCTCCACTGTCCCTGGGATTCTCCAGGCAAGAACCCTGGAGTGGGTTGCCATTTCCTTCTCCAATGCATGAAAGTGAAAAGTGGAAGTGAAGTCGCTCAGTCGTGTCTGACTCTTAGCGACCCCATGGACTGCAGCCTACTAGGCTCCTCCGCCCATGGGATTTTCCAGGCAAGAAAACTGGAGTGGGGTGCCATTGCCTTCTCCAGATATCTATCTATCTATCTATCTATCTATCTATATATGTGTGTGTGTGTGTGTGTGTGTGTGTGTGTGTGTGTGTGTGTCTCCTATTGGGAAGAAATGCTGCCCCAATAGCAGAGCCACTGGAGGAATGACAGAGGAATGTGGGGGTGGAGAGGAAATCAGAGACCATGTCTGTGGCCTCCCTGGGCAAGTCGTGTTCCTTTTAGGAGGATTCAGCCTTTCTCACATGCAAAGTCTCAGAATATTGAAGTCTTAGAATAAATAATCTTCACAATTTTCTCTGGGCTCTGGTATTCTAGGATTGAACAAAGAGCAGCTTGAGACCACAGAGCAAGAGTCGAACTGGAGAAGAATTAAAAGTAAGTTATTTTGATAGATGCATTGCAGTGTAAGTCACATTGCAAAGGAGGATATGGATTGGGGTTTCAGCTTTTAACATCCAACAAGGAGTGCACACCCTGCCTCCACCCTGATCTGTAAACTCTTTTCTTTCCTATATACGTATAGATTCCTCTCTGCTTTCCTTGCTCTTCTCTCCTCCTGTCTTGCAGAGACTCTGACATCTTGTTTACTTCTAATACTTGAAATAAAGAATTATTTCAAATACACATTCACTTTTACTGTCAACACACTTAAAAGAACACGTTCAGTACATCAAAAGCATCAACTAATTTATGAAAAAAAATACAAAGCAGACAAAGGTATCTTTTCAGAAATATGTTTTTCTGCTTTGATTTTTTAAAAAATGCACATATAAGTATGTATTAATGCAGTTCAAAACCTCTGTCTCTACTGATCCTCTTTCTCCTGTTAACATGATCTGTCTTCATCTCTCTCCTTTCTATCTTTCTTCTTCCTTCCTCCCTCCCTCCCTTTCTTCCTTTCTTTGAATTTCTCTTTTCTCTGGTTTCTATATTTTCTCTTCTATATTCTTTTTTCCCACATGAACTCCCCCTATCTGTTTGTCTCCTCATAGATAAAATAAAAGAAAGATAAATGAATATAGATTTACATATATGGTAACGAGGTCAGTTTTATAGTTGTAATTTAGCTGTGCCTTAGTGAACTGAATAATCTATAATAAAGTTAAAACAATTAAAGGTTGGTCCCTCCTGGTATATGGTGGCTTGACTATATGCATCTCCCTATGACTGAGCAATTTCACACCTGGGTACATTCCCCACAGAAATGTGCCCAGCAAAGACACGCAGTTGAAAGTGCATGATGACAGTATTGTGATGATCAAAAATCACAGCCGATCCATATGCTCCTAGAAAGGTGGAAAAGTATATATGGTCACATAATCACGACTTAGCGACTGAAGAACAGCATGGTCATACAGTAGCTTATAATGCAGCAGTTAGGATGGACAGAAAACAAACAATACACACAGACACTGCAGCACTGTGTGGATGCCACTCCGGTTTTCACGGGCTGCCACCCTGCCTCCCTTTCCCACTGCAGGATTCAGCAGATCCTGCAGGGCGTTTGCAGCGCCTCTCAATTCTAAGCCTGTGCAGCTGTCAGAAGTTCCTCTGGGTTTCTCTTCCTTCACAAGAGTCTCTGTTTCCTGCAAGCTTCATCTTCTGCCTGTGCCAAAAGTAAAGAAATGCTGGCCCCCCCCTACTACCACCCAGCCCCAGGAAGGAAGCAGTGATTCTACTGGCCTAGGAAAGGCTTTTTGCTCTGGAATTCAATGCTTCTATATTCTTTACTTTCCATATGTTTTTGATCACTATTTAAAGATATGTTACTTTTGTAATTTTTTTTTTCCCCTAGTAGTTCTAACAGAAGCCATAGCTTGCTGCTACTTTCTGCTTCTGAACCAGGACTCTTTTCAGATTTGAGTTCCAGTTCTTCAAATTACAAGATCTGTAAATTTATGCAAAATCTACTATCAGTTATTCATCTTGAAAGCTGAGATATAATAAGATCTCTTCTATACGGTTAGTGGAAAGAGTCAAGATAACTCACGCAATATGCTCTAAATGATGCTTGGCATATGACAAGGATTTTTTTAAAATGGCATCTGTAGAGTTATGTAGATTTTGTAGATATGAAAATATCACAGAGGTTGCTTTAAAACAAGAAAATAAAATTACAAACAGAAAATAAATAGCTAAAACTTATGTTTAACTAGAAAATAATTCATAATAAAGTCAATTATTTCAAGTCTTCTAATGTGACTCAGTCAATACAGAAACTTCCTGCCATACAGGAGACTGAGGTTCGATGCCTGGGTCAGGAAGATCTCCTGGAGAAGAAAATGGCAACCCACTCCAGTATTCTTGCCTGAGGAATCCCATGGACAGAGAAGCCTGGTGGGTCACAGTCCATGGGATCACATGATTCAGACACGACTTAATGGCTAAACCACCACCACCAATCCAGAAGAAAATGTAATTAAAAAACTAATTTTCTGACATATTTCTATAATATTTTTCCTTAGATATTTTTCTTTTGGCTTTATTTGATCATGTCTTTATATGACAATGCTTTTGTAATAGTTTTAAAGAGAAAAAAAAAGGTAATTTGATCTTTCCTCTAATGATGTTGTTTAAAATTTGTTTTCCATTAAAGATAATTTAGAGAAGTTTATTTGAGTAGCACTAATTATTCTAATGCCATGTAAACTTTTAAGAATGTGGTCAAATTTGTGAAAATCTTCAGAAAATTTGTTTCATACATGAGCTGTAAAATTTAAAAGCTTTTAAGATCTTCTTACAAGCTTTTTGAGATTATAGCATTAGGAATATTACTGAAAGCCATTCCTATACCGGGATGACTTGAGATAACATACCCACAAACGTGACTCTGAATCATGTAAATATATTTATCTTACTACATCTCGAGCAGACTTCCCTGGTGGCTTAGATGGTAAAGCGTCTGTCTACAATGCGGGAGACCTGGGTTCGATCCCTGGGTCGGGAAGATCCCCTGGAGAAGGAAATGGCAATCCACTCCAGTACTATTGCTTGGAAAATCCCATGGACAGAGGAGCCTGGTGGGCTATAGTCCATGGGGTCGCAAAGAGTCAGACACGACTGAGCAACTTCACTTTACCACATCTCAACTTTCCATTACCCAGACTCCAAAATGTTTACAGCTAACAGTCACCAACCCATAGGAGAGAAGACATTATATAATGGGAGTTGCAGTAGAAAGAGCTGTTTTAAACAATTATGGCTAACATATTTTACTGTAATATATGACCATGTGAAAAACTCCCCAGACCTTAGATGGACCTGTGCAAGGGAGCAGCCCTGAAACGTAAGCCTCATTAACTTCTCAGTAAACCCACCTAGGTGAACAGCTGTTATTCATGACGTTTCCTTCCCTGAGCAAAAGCAAGCAGATCTTCTGCCCACTTCACTCTGCTTTCTCGGGCCCTGCTGGCTTCTGATAATCGGCCCAGCTGTTAGACCACTGCAGCATTTTCCAAAGTGTGTTTCCTAGTTTCTAGATCTGTGCTGTCCAATGTGTAGCTTCTAGACACATGTGGCTATTGGAATTTAAATTAGAAATGAATTAACCTGAATACAATTTACACTCAGTTTCTTAGTCACATTGAACAGGGCTCAATTGCCACCTATAACTAATGGTTACCATATAGAGTAGAGTAGATATAGACACATCTATTATGACAGAGAATTCTACAGGACACTACCACTCAAGAAATATTTGGAAGATATGAGTTTCAAGGTCAAGTGGATTTGAAAGACAATGCACAAAACATCCTCCTGTGATATCTCTAATATTAAAGCATGAAAAATCCTGCCATGCAAAAGCACATCTAACCCAAAGCCATTGGATGACGGAAGCCCTCCACATCTCCCTTGTTTCAGGGGTTGATTTTTGTTTGGATCTTAATCACATTGCCTAGCTTCTTGTCTCACAACTGCTACCAAAAGAAATTAATAAAAACAACTGCAAAGACAATTTATGAAATCATTACTTTCAACCAAACTCTTTGGATTCATTCTAACACATAGTCCTTATAATTTTATGCAGATCAGTTCTATTTTCATACATGAGAAAAGTGTTTTCAGGGTTAGGAAATTTATTTAAGATCACACAATAAATAAAGGGTAGGATTAGAACCTGTCCCCTGGGTCTGTGATTACTCTTTTACTCTGTCTTCTTTGGTGTGTGACTAAGTTTTAGAATCGATAGGGCTGCAGACATAGAGTGAATCTAGTGGGTGGTTGTGGCTGCCACACAGAGACCCAGAATAGGTCCTGATAGTCTTTGGGGTGGTGGTGGTAGGATAAAGGAGGAAAAGAGGTTGTCTAGGAACAGAGTTAACAACAGTTAAATCTTCTTAGCTTCTGTAATGGTTAATAAAGTAGAGTTTCTCCAGGATGTTTTAATACTGGATCCTTCGCGTCAGCTTTCTGATGTGAGGATTACTGCCATCTTCCTTTTTCTGCTGGAAAAGGAGGCTCAGGGGACTACAATTATTTGCTCAAGAACAAAATTCTAGTAGAGAACTGAAACCTAAATCTACTAAATGGTTTTTAGCTTTTTTTGTTGTTGTTAGATTTGGAACATTTTGTTCAAATAAAATGTTCTGTGGGCACATAGGAGGAGTGGGGAGCTGTTCCGTCAATTCAATCTTCCCGTCCCTTTTGCTCCGGGTTGCCTTGGAACCCTGTAAGGCCTCAGTGACCCACAAGGGCTTTATGGAGTAGAGTTTGGAAACAACTATAATAGATTGTGTAGCTGCTTTGCTCTGTATCACAGGAAGTGTCCCTGAACAGGTTAAAACATGAAAGAGAAACATGAGTAACAATTCACTCATGTTCTAAAAGAAATTTTAAAATTTGTGATAATATGAAAACCTGAAATCATTCTCATCAACACAAGTAATTGTTTGGTTACCTGCTCAGGGATAGCATAAAGGTTGGAACAAAACACTGGATTTACCCACGGGATCACTAAGGTCATGACGATAAGCTCTATCTTAATGCCTAGTTATCAGAATTTATAAGAACTCTTAGGCCCAAAGGAGTTTATAAAAGACACATGGCTGGATGGCAATCTTCCTCAGGTTTAGATCACATGGCAAATAGTGAAATTAAAATGATACAAGATTAAAAGCTTAAAAAGCAGATGTATGCTCTGCATCTAAATGATGCTGGCTAATGGAATTAGTGCAGACTGCTCAGCTTTTCTGACACTAAACCATAATATCTCTTTACACACACACACACACACACACACACACACACACACACACACANATTACTTTCAACCAAACTCTTTGGATTCATTCTAACACATAGTCCTTATAATTTTATGCAGATCAGTT
The DNA here is from genome assembly GCA_006410735.1 of Raphicerus campestris. Taxonomy (NCBI): domain Eukaryota; kingdom Metazoa; phylum Chordata; class Mammalia; order Artiodactyla; family Bovidae; genus Raphicerus; species Raphicerus campestris. The sequence continues at coordinate 418,515 of SJYW01033372.1, forward strand.
CTATTTTCATACATGAGAAAAGTGTTTTCAGGGTTAGGAAATTTATTTAAGATCACACAATAAATAAAGGGTAGGATTAGAACCTGTCCCCTGGGTCTGTGATTACTCTTTTACTCTGTCTTCTTTGGTGTGTGACTAAGTTTTAGAATCGATAGGGCTGCAGACATAGAGTGAATCTAGTGGGTGGTTGTGGCTGCCACACAGAGACCCAGAATAGGTCCTGATAGTCTTTGGGGTGGTGGTGGTAGGATAAAGGAGGAAAAGAGGTTGTCTAGGAACAGAGTTAACAACAGTTAAATCTTCTTAGCTTCTGTAATGGTTAATAAAGTAGTTTCTCCAAGATGTTTTAATACTGGATCCTTCGCGTCAGCTTTCTGATGTGAGGATTACTGCCATCTTCCTTTTTCTGCTGGAAAAGGAGGCTCAGGGGACTACAATTATTTGCTCAAGAACAAAATTCTAGTAGAGAACTGAAACCTAAATCTACTAAATGGTTTTTAGCTTTTTTTGTTGTTGTTAGATTTGGAACATTTTGTTCAAATAAAATGTTCTGTGGGCACATAGGAGGAGTGGGGAGCTGTTCCGTCAATTCAATCTTCCCGTCCCTTTTGCTCCGGGTTGCCTTGGAACCCTGTAAGGCCTCAGTGACCCACAAGGGCTTTATGGAGTAGAGTTTGGAAACAACTATAATAGATTGTGTAGCTGCTTTGCTCTGTATCACAGGAAGTGTCCCTGAACAGGTTAAAACATGAAAGAGAAACATGAGTAACAATTCACTCATGTTCTAAAAGAAATTTTAAAATTTGTGATAATATGAAAACCTGAAATCATTCTCATCAACACAAGTAATTGTTTGGTTACCTGCTCAGGGATAGCATAAAGGTTGGAACAAAACACTGGATTTACCCACGGGATCACTAAGGTCATGACGATAAGCTCTATCTTAATGCCTAGTTATCAGAATTTATAAGAACTCTTAGGCCCAAAGGAGTTTATAAAAGACACATGGCTGGATGGCAATCTTCCTCAGGTTTAGATCACATGGCAAATAGTGAAATTAAAATGATACAAGATTAAAAGCTTAAAAAGCAGATGTATGCTCTGCATCTAAATGATGCTGGCTAATGGAATTAGTGCAGACTGCTCAGCTTTTCTGACACTAAACCATAATATCTCTTTACACACACACACACACACACACACACACACACAAGCCTGTCCTTCAGACTGGAGAGTAAATGGGGATGATATGCCTTATAAAGAATTGCATAGACTTGATTTATCTTTGCCATCTGTATTCCCCTTTCCCTCTTTTCTTTCTCTCTTTGTTGCTAGAACTCAAGACAACACAGTCAGAAAGGTGGATTGCCTACAGGCAAAAAAGCCTGGTTACATGGGGCTTTAACGTGACCTGTATTTGACACAATTTGCCTTGAGCAGTAAGTCTGGGGATGACCAATGCCGTATGTCTCTGAAAGCCCATCAGGAGATTTTTTTTAAAGACAGAAATTGCTCCATCTGCATCATCTGCCTCCACTTGAGCAGTTTTGTTGTTTGCAAGGTTATCCAGGAAAATACAAACGCGCCAGAAAGAATGTGGAACTGACAGACTGAGAGTGAGGTGCTGTGCGTGTGTGAGCCGTGTGTGCGTGTACTTAGACAAGAGGGGGCATTGCGGCCCCTTTGTTCTAAAGGGCAGTTCTCCCTAGAAGTGGCCAATCAGTCACTGTCACTGCGAGAGGAGGGGCTGGGGGAGGTGGTACTGGGGTGGGGACAAGCCAAGTTTGCCCAGAATACTCATTGTGCGGGACGATCCCCACAGCCGCTGCACACTCAATGTAAATATGGACAGCCCCATTCATCACAGGACTCCCTTCTGCAGCACACGTCCAAAGTACAGCAATGATTTAGTGCCTGCAGCTGGAACAGCACTACGTTTCTCCAAAACAGTGGCGTTTAAAAATGAGGCAGTGGAAGTGGAGAGGAGGCAGGGGCTACAGGGAGGGAAGAACTAACTTCAGGTTTCTGAGGAGACGGGGGAAGAGTAACAGGAATGGCTACCCCAGGAGACCACCTTCTTGCTTTAACGTCACTTTTCTCCCAGAACTTATTGGCATTGGTGTAATTCAAGCTAAAACGCTTCAACTGGTGTTGTGTCTGCCCACCTGCCTGCCCCTGGCCCTGACCACACGTGTACTGCCAGACTCAGGGCCTGCTCTTTAGAGTATTGATTCAGTTCTTTTGGAAACTTGTGTCTGGACAAAACATACAAACCCATCCATCAGGACAAAAAAAAATAGCTTGATTTTTAGTTAGTATAGGTATTTATGTTTCATTCATTCAATAAATAGCTTATAGCATCTGTGGGCACTAGTAGAACCTGTCTGCCAACGCAGGAGACATAAGAGATGAGGATTCTCTCTGGGTCACGAAGATTCCCTGGAGGAGGGCATGGCAACCCACTCCAGTATTCTTGCCTGAAGAATCCCATGGACAGAGGAGCCTGGTGGGCTACCGTCCACAGAATCACAAAGAGTTGGACACGACTGAAGCAACTTAGCATGCACAACATCTGCTACATGCCAGGTTCTCTAGAACAGGGGTCCCCAAACCCTGGGCCACGAACTGGTACCAGCCTACAGCCTGTTAGGAACTTTTCAGGCCACACAGCAGGAGGTGGACAGTAGGCGAGTGAGCAAAGCTTCATCTGTATTTACACAGTGCCCCATCACGCTCATCACCACCCGAGCTGTGCCTCCTGAAAAATCAGCACCAGCATTCAATTCTCATAGGAGGGTGAATCCTACTGTGAGCTGTGCATGCTAAGGATCTAGGTTTTGTGCTCCTTAGGAGAACCATACCAAATCCATCCCCACACCCACATCCCTGGAAAAATTCTTTCACAAAACTGGTCCCTGGTGCCAAAAAGTTGGGGACCTCTGCTCTAGAGAGTACTACAGGTACAAAAAAATGAGCATAGAACTCAGTCTTGAGATATTTATACTTTAGTAAGGGCTGTGAACTCTCAAATGAGAATACGAATTTTTTTAATATCTGGCATATAACAGATACTCAGTGAATATTAAAAGTCAGAATAGAGAACGTTATTAGGGTTTGTGGGGAAAATTCTTTTTCATTGCAGATGGCACAAATCTTTCTAGAAGAGTTCTTTGAGTTGAGATGGAGCAAAGCATATTTCAGATTCTTCAGAGTGAAATGTGTCAGTACAGTGTAGGAACTGTAAGAGATTCTGAAAGATTTCCAAGCAGGCTATAACATGGTCACGGTTGTTTGTTGGAAAGTAACTAGAGTGTAGGTGTGAAATATGAATTTGAGGAAGAAAAAGAGATAGAGACACACATTAGCAGACTATTTGGACAGTCTGGACAAGAGATGAGAGCCTGTACCAGGATGGGACTGTAGGAAATGAGGAGGTGAGGCTTTCTAGTACGTGTCACAGGGAGAATTTTCAGGACACGGTGATCATTTGGATATGAATGCTACTACTCTGAGTTCAAAATCCACATTTTACTCCTGTTCACTGATGCTGGGACTGAACTTGTGAATTATATATATATTTTTTTCTGATATTCAGTTTCCTGGAAGTTCTGAGAATTACAGAGAAGGCAGGAGACAAGGTAAAGAGACATGATCCTTCTTATTTTGCTTCCTGTTCTCAACAGCAATGATTCAGAAATGACACTTTACCTGACAGCAAAATTGGTTCCCAGGAAAGCTTCTTTGAGCATTCCACCGTGCCATCCCAAAGGCACCATCAGAGATTACCACTCCCCATCCCCTCAGTGGGAACCCAGGCCCTGTGGAGCATCTTCTAACTGAGGGTGGAGACTATAACCATCCCAAATTCTTCTCTTTCTTCTGCTAGTCCTAGAGATAACAGACGACTTCTAGCCTTTAATTCTTCTTTGCTCTGCCTCTGTCTCTCCCACCAGCTCCTCAACACTTCTACAATTAATTCCCTAGGTCCGTCTAGCCAAGGCTGTGGTTTTTCCAGTGGTCATGTATGGATGTGAGAGTTGCACTATAAAGAAAGCTGAGCATCGAAGAATTGATGCTTTTGAACTGTGGTGCTGGAGAAGACTCTTGAGAGTCCCTTGGACTGCAAGGAGATCCTAAAGGAGACCAGTCCTGAGTGTTCATTGGAAGAACTGATGATGAAGCTGAAACCTGATGTGAAGAGTTGACTCCCTGGAAAAAGACTATGATGCTGGCAGGGATTGAGGGCAGGAGGAGAAGGGGATAACAGAGGATGAGATGGTTGAATGGCATCATCGACTCAATGGACATGAGTATGAGTAAACTCTGGGAGCTGGTGATGGACAGGGAGGCCTGGCATGTTACAGTCCATGGGGTTGCAAAGAGCTGGACACAACTGAGCAACTGAACTGAACTAATATTAAATCTCTCTGAAAAATACCTGGTATGGGGAATTCCCTGGAAGTCCAGGGGTTAGAACTCAGCAGTTTTACTGCCGAGGCCCAAGTTCAATCCCTGGTCAGGGAATTAAGATCCCACAAGCTACGTGTGGTGAGGCCAATCAAAGAGACAAAGAAATCTGATATGGTATATGTTTTTCTGCCTAAATGTTCACCAGTGCAGGGTCATTGATGAGTCCAAGAAATCCGGTTCAGGGATTTTATGAAATGTGAATCCTGCTGCAAAGATAACCCAGGAGAGCAATTTGTTCAAGGCAAAACAATGAGTTTGACCAAAGAAAAACCCTTGGGATGGGTAAATGAAAATACGTCTGAAATGGAAGAGAGGCATTATAGTTGGAGAGGGTGATATAGAAGTGATAAGTGCATAAATAAAAACCAACAACTAAAACTTTAAAATAAAGGAGTATGCTCGGAAGACACGTTATTTTGACAGAATCACATAAATGGGAGATAAATATTGAAATTGCCTCAATTAATATAGTGTGCTGACTTCTTCCACCTGTGGTTTAGACAGGTGCAGCAATATAACAATGTGGAAATGTGAAATCTTCCCTTGTACATTAGAGGGTGTGCCTTAAAGGCTTCTACCTTTATATTAATTAAAGTAAAGTCGCTCAGTCGTGTCCAACTCTTTGCGACCCCATGGGATGCAGCCTACCAGGCACCTCTGTCCATATGNGGAGATAAATATTGAAATTGCTTCAATTAATATAGTGTGCTGACTTCTTCCACCTGTGGTTTAGACAGGTGCAGCAACATAACAATGTGGAAATGTGAAATCGTCCCTTGTACATTAGAGGGTGTGCCTTAAAGGCTTCTACCTTTATATTAATTAAAGTAAAGTCACTCAGTCGTGTCCAACTCTTTGCGACCCCATGGGATGCAGCCTACCAGGCACCTCTGTCCATGGGATTTTCCAGGCAATAGTACTGGAGTGGATTGCCATTTCCTTCTCCAGGGGATCTTCCCAACCCAGGATCGAACCCAGGTCTCCCATATTGTAGACAGACGCTTAACCAGCTGAGCCACCAGGGAAGTTTATATTAATTAATTCTCATATAATTGATCCATTACTCATGGTATTTAGTTCTCCCTGTATCCCAGCAAAGGAAAGTTTTGTGGGTGTCACATTCTCCATTTTATACTTGAAAAAACTCAAATATTCTACAACAGCTAGAATTCTAAATCAGATTACGTCTATTTGAATCCAAATACTATATATGTTCCTGACACAGCAAAGAAATCAATATTCCAGAGTTAATTCTTTGTATTAGAAAAGACTGGATCACATATGTAGATATGCAAGATGGGGATAGCATGGAGGGATTTAAAATCTAATCCAGAAGTGTTGGATTTATAAAGCCCTAATGACTTATCAGGAGCAGCATTTTGGAAAAATTATTCTGGCCACGAGGATTTGACTGTGTGAAGGAGTAAGAGATTTAGAATGGTTGTACATAGTAACAGGTACCTGGGAAACTGCTGGAGTAACCTCAGCATCCAATAAGGTGCTTCTCTCAATCAGGATTATAAGAACAGAAACTGAAATCAAGAAGCAAATGTGTATGAAATCTACCGCCCCTCAGAAAAGCAAGCAATGTTGGGATGGGTAGGTGAACAGGCATATGCAGCATTTAAGGTCAAGAGATGGGTCAACTATAACTTTAAGATTTTGATGCTGGCTAATTAGAAAGATAGAAAATAAAAACTGCCTTCTACTGAGCCTCAGCTGGTTTGTTGAAAAACTGGTTTGTCAGAGAGAGAAATCGGGTTCATATTTAAAGGTGTTAATTTTGACTTGATAAACTTATGGTGAAGAATTATAGGGACAAAGTCAATCATAATTGGAAATGCATGAATCCAATCTGTTTTTCAGGAAAGAAAATCATTGCTTTGTTCAAAACCCTTGGTGGAGAGGCACTAGTTAGGATGTGTACAATTCCCTTAGTTTTACCTGTTTAAGATAAAGATTCAGAAAATGAGGAAGGAAGGGTGTAAAGAGAAGGAGGAAGATAGAGAAGAGGGCAGAGACCCTATTTTCAGAATTTTAAGGCAGAGCTGTTTAGAAGCTTTCACTTTTACCCCGAAATAAATGTTGTTAGAGAATGTAGTGAGTATGATAGCAAAGCAGAGCTGTTCTGATTGAAGTAGGAGAGGAGGTTCCTTCAGGACTTTTCCATGCACCCTTTTCTTTATGCTGGCTACTGCCAAGTGCCCTCTGAGATCCTGCAAAAAGTCCCTAGATGTTTCTGGAACACAGTGGGAAAAACAGTGAGTGTATAATCCAAGTCCAAGGAGATGAAGGCACTTTCAGGCATCTGAGTGACTCTGTAATACCTGAGTCATCTCTGGGGAGATCCAACATTTCCTGATTCCACTGCCATCGCTTTCTAGCATCCAAGATCAAACATTCACACTCTGAGTTCAGAAAAACTGCCCTTTGCTGGTATGTGCTACAGAAAGAGCAGGGTCCCCTTCAACATGACAGAGGACAGTTCTGACCAGTTAGAGCCAATTTTGCTCCAAGTACCATCTCCTCCTTATCAAGATTTTCATCAAAGCATGTGTTTCCTAAAATTTTAATAATGATGGTAACTTAAGCATCACTGGTAAGGACTGCCTCTTTCGGAGGCATTTTGACTAATGAGGGTGATCTGGAAAGGCTGTCTGGGTGACTGTTGGACAGATGTTTCCACATGTGGTACTGGAGCAGAAGTGGCAGCATGGGATGAAGGAAAGTACACTGAAGTAGAAGCTGCAGGATCTGGATTCAGTCCCAGCTCTGATGTTACCATATAAAAAACTTACAAATAATTGGCTCTCATGTTGTTTATGGAGACCTGTACATATGGAGGTGAACACAAAGATAAATGAGGACATGACACCTCTTGTCACCCGAAGGGTTCTGCACTGATGTCAAGCCTTGTAATGTTTCTTAATGAATATGAGGCAAGAGTTTGGAATTGGGTCTGGGAGCAAACTAAAAGGTCATGTGATATCATCTCCTCATTTGAAATGCCCAGACAGAAATGGTCTAAGAAAGTGGCCAGTCCACGGTAAGGCTGTGGTTTAATAAAAGAGCTATAAACAGCAGAGTTCTTGCTTAACTTTCCATTCCTGTGTCTGAACCTTGACTAAGAAGCCAATGTGTCAATGCTTTTCAGTTGATGCATTTAACTTATGTTGTTTGTTGTTTAATCATTAAGTCTTTTGCAACCCCATGGACTGTAGCCCTCAGGCTCTTCTGTCCATGGGGATTTTCCAGGCAAGAATACTGGAGTAGGTTGCCATTTCCTTCTCCAACATTTAACTTATATCTTGAACATTTACTATGTGTCAATTTCTGAGATCTCTGTTATAGAAGAAACAATGAAAAACACAATTAGATGTGATCCTTGCTATTATGGTCTCAGAAACCAATTTAAGCTAACTTTAAAGAGTGGGGATTTTGAAAGAATATTGGGTATCTCCTTAAATCCAGAGCTGAATGACTAAGACTCTGCAGAGGTGGGGAGCAAGGAAGTTCAGAGGACCTAGGGAAAAGGAGCCTAGTTTTCTCTTCGACATTATCATCGATATGGCTCATCTGTCTCCTTTTGAGATTACAATTTTCCGTAAGAGAGACTCTGACTATTCCAACTGAGTCAGCTCTTCACTTCAGGATTAAATTGCTGTGGCCAGAGGTGTGCAGACAGATACTGCACACAAGGCAATTGGGACTCACACCTAACAGTTCCCAGAGAAGAAAGAATCATTATGAGTCAGACAACTCTAAAATGAGATCCAGTTCAGTAAAATATAGCATTGGGCTTTAATGGGTTTACTACCTAATCAGTGTAGCAAGCATGTAAAAGGAGCTGTAACAAAGAGCCAGGAATTCATATGACACAGTAGATGCAAGAAAAGCATGTGTGTGTGGGGGGGGTCCCCTTTTTTTTGAAAAGAAATTCTGGATTTTTCACTCCCTGTTGTCCTCTTAAATTTTCCTAGGAATTTGAACACCTACAATTTAGGTAAGAAGTGTTTTCAACTGTTCTCTAACTTTCCTTTTAAAAAGAGAACATGGAAAGTTATTCTACACGAATAACATTTGAGAATGTTGGCATAATGAAATAATCCCAATTTGCAAAAGCTACATTTACAAAACTATTCTGAATAGAAAACTTCTTATCTCTCCCTCCAGAGCAATGCAAGAGAAAAATAAAGACAAAAGCTGGGCTGTGAGTAAGATTATAAAGGAGTAGGAAGAACTTATTCTATTTAGCAGAAAAGAGAGTTGTAGCATAAATACAGTAGGTGGTACCCACAGCAGTCTTGAAACACACTCTGAGTATCACCCTTGGTGAACTGGGAGGAACTGTGAATAGCTGGTTTCTGAGATGTGGCCTTAGACTTGGGATTAAAGTAAGATAAATGGTTTAACAGTAAGAGATATGCTGCTCATGTGATCAAACAGCTAAAATTTTGAAACAGTGGGTATGCACTTCGAGTTCCCAGTTTGGACATAAAGCACACCCTTCCATTCTGACACAGAAACTGGAAGTCCTGGAGGAAAGAGGATCATTACCATATTTTACTTACCAACACATCTCCATCTCCTCCGATTTCTAATCCAACCTACAGTTGGTGAAGACTCTGCTTCTTTTCCTCAAGCCTCCCGTTGTGTTCTCAATGCTAATGAAATAAGGCCCAAGTTCCTTAGACTACTTTAAGAACTCCAGTAACAGGGTCCTTCAATATCTTTCTGGTCACACTCCCATCTCACTGCTCCATTAATGCTAAATCCCTGCCACATTTTTGCATTTCCACTCACTTTGCTTTTGTGTATGTCCATCTCATGCCTGGAAATACCTTGTTATCATTTTAGAACTGCACATTGTGATTCTAGAAAAACATAGTTGGTCTTTGTCCCATTGTTGACCTAGAGCTTCTAAAACCTCTGACATTTCCTAAGTGATGAGAGCAATAAAGGCGAAATTGTTTCTTCTGTGAATGAGGTAACTTGCGGAAGGACTGTTAAAATTGATCTGGTTGGCTGGGGACCCGATCTTGTGTTGAGAAAGTTGGAACTTTCAGCCCAACCCCCCGACGTCCAGGGATGGGAGAGGCTGGAGATTGAGTCAGTCACCAATGGCCGATGGTTTCATCAATCTTACATAGGTAATGAAGCCTCCATGGGCTTCCCAGGTGGCTCAGTGGTAAAGAATCCACCTGCTAAGCAGTAGATGTAGGGTCAGTCCCTGGGTTAGGAAGATTCTCTGGAGAAGGAAATGACAACCCACTCCAGTATTCTTGCCTGGGAAATCCCATGGAGAGAGGAGCCTGGCAGGCTACAGTCCACGGGGTCACAAAAGAGCCAGGAACAACTTAGCAACTAAACAACAAGCAGCGAAGCTTCCATAAAGCCCCAAAGTACAGAGAGCTTGCTAACTGGTGAACACATTAAGACTGGAGAGAACAGATTCCCCTGGTGAGCCAGTGGTTAAGAATCCGTCTTTCTACTGCAGGGAGCAAGGGTTCGATCCTTGGTTGGGAAATTATGATCCCACGTGCCTTGTGGTGAGGTCAAAAAAAAAAAAAGAGAGAGAGAGAGTGACTTCAGAGAGTTAATAAATTGGCCAAAATATTAATTAATAAATTTAAAAAGACAGAGGAGAGTAACATCTATCAAGAAAGAAGGCATGGAAGCTCTGCGTCCCTTTCTCCATGCTTTTCCCTGTGCGTCTCTTTGGCCTGGCTGTTCCTGAGTTATGTCCTCTTATAATAAACTAGCAATCTGGTAAGTAAAATGTCTCTCTGAGTTCTGTAAGCCTCTCTAGCACATTCTTCAAATTGAGGAGGGGGTTATAGGAACCTCTCCGGTTTATAGGTAGGTAGTCAAAAATCCAGTAACAATCTGAGTTTCTGACTGACATGTGAAGTCCTAGGAGGAGGCCTTCAGAACCAACCTAATAGCCAGTTGGTCAGTCAAACAATACAAGTAATAACTAGGCTTGAGATTATCACCTGACATGGGGGTCAGGTTCCAGGGGAGAGCAGTCTTTAGGACTGTGCCCTTAATATGTGGAATCTGATGCTATTTCTGGGTAGATACGGTCAGAATTGATTTGAATTACAGGGCACCTAGCTGGCATCTGGAGGGTTACTTGGTGCTGTGTGGGGACAATCTCACTGCCTCATGTTTGAATTGGTCTCAGGAAAAAAAAAAAAAAAAGGCTTAGCTAGAATGCTTAATAGATGAAATGATTTATCTCATAGCAATTTAGGTATGCCCATTTGCTTTCTTTATTTTTGTCTTTTCTGTATGTACTTTCATTTATACACCTTTAATAAACTTTAAGCTCCCCTGAGTAGACTGGAGATTGTACTGGAAAGAAAAATTCAGATTTAGACTCATATTACAGATTCCATATTACTTGACTATGTGACCTTGGAAATGCCATTTGATTTTTCTGAGATAATCTATTCCTTTTATAAAATGAGCTGATGATATTAGAGCCTCAGAGATGTACATAAAGTTTGCTTACGATTGTATATGACTTCAAATTTCATATATAAATGAAACTATCAAAATTATTTTTTAAATTCTTATCTTTATCATAACCAGGTTTCTTTTGGTTGAAGGAGACAGCAAAGAGATCAACTAGCTTAAAGAAAACTAACATCACCAGAATCCAAGACAGTTTTTAATAACTGCTGAAAAGGGAAAAGCTACAGATGAGCCTCAGATACAATGGGGACGGGAGATGCAAATTCCACTAGAACTTTGCTTGGCCGGATGCACCAAGGGCTCACTGCCAAGCTCCTTAGGCCAGTGGAGGGGAAACATATCACTTATCCTATGGCATGGTGCCACTTCCCAGTAGACGGGTGTTTCCAAGCAAGTAGTATCGTAAACGTACATCATACCATCCACAGAGTCTCTAACATGGAAGCCCAGTTAATACTATAAATAAGCAAGTCAAAGCAGGCAAGATGTTTTTGTTTGGTCAGTTTTGGTTCTTCAGAAAGGAAATCTCCATAAAGAAACAGAAGCCCTCTGGACCTTTTATGACCCTGAAAATAACTGCAGTGAAGGTATTCACTCATCAAGGAAAACTCTCCCTTAATAGAGATGTAAGTCAAGGAGCACAATGTTTTACTTTAATGGGATGAGTACATTCTGGAGATTTAATACACAAGAATGTGACTGCGGTTAAGAATTTCAAGGGAGTAAAGTTTTCCTCTTCTACCCTTCTAAGTTGTTGGAAAGAAAGTGAAAATGTTCATCACTCAATTGTGTCCAACTCTTTGTGATCCCACAGACTGTAGCCACCCAGGCTTCTCTGTGCATGGAATTCTCCAGGCAAGAATACTGGAGTGGGTTGCCATTCCCTTTTTAAGGGGATCTTTCCAATCCAGGGATTGAACCTTAGTCTCCCACATTGCAGGCATTCTTTACCATGCTCAGATCCTACTAAGTTATTTCAGTTCAGTTGCTCAGTCATGTCTGACTCTTTGCGACCCCGTGAATCGCAGCACCCAGGCCTCCTTGTCCATCACCATCTCTCGGAGTTCACTCAGACTCATGTCCATTGAGTCCGTGATGCCATCCAGCCATCTCATCCTCGGTCGTCCCCTTCTCCTCCTGCCCCCAATCCCTCCCAGAATCAGAGTTTTCTTCAATGANATCATCTAGCTGAATATACACCTGGAACAATTTCAACTGTATTATAAGTCATGCAATTATGAGAAAAAACAAGTAGAATTCACTGTAAATTTAATAGGAATGGAGAGAAATACTGTAGCCCACAGTGGTTAAGAACACTTTAATGGAAGAAGTTTCTATTTTTCCACCAACTGCTATGGATCTTGTGGGAGATAATAGCTTTTGAATAGATGAATTAGTATTTTTGCTAAATGTTTAAGAGTCCTGAATAATTTGGTGAAAGAATAATAAGTGCTCCTTTGTCTACTGCAGTATTACTGATGATTTCACAATGACCTGGGCAAGATATTAAGAACCGCTTGCTTTTAAATCTTGAATGACAAAATCTTGACAGAAACACCCCTTAATCATCCTATCACTACAGGCCAGACTAATTATGATGGTACAAATGTGTACTTTGAGGCAGAACAGCAGCTAATAATTCTACCTGCATTAGGCAGTTGCCAGGACAGGGGAAAGATGCAATAACTGATTTATAATGTGAGCCATGATTAAAAGGAAACTTTTGACTGTATTAATCTCACCTACAATTCTTAACCTTGGGTGACACAGAATCAACTATGACAACATTCCGAGTTCCTATAAACAGTTTCCATGTTAGTCACAGAGAATTTATAGCCACCACATCCTCATCTCTTCCAAGTGTCCTAAGGTTCTGAGAAATATAATTACTACTAACAATTATATGGTTTGTTATATTTTCAAAGTACTCTAAGACATAATGTTTAATTGGATAATTACTTAAGTCTTATAGGAGGGCAAGACGGAAATTTTTATTTCCCCTTTTTTAATTTAAAAAGATGAGAGAAAATAAAGTTTATGGAGGATGAGCTTTGCTCGGGTTAAAACAGTAATTAATAGCAATAGATTTAACATAAATAATTTATTAAGAGCATAAGACAGGCCAGGAATGGAGCCAAGTACTTTACAATCATTATTTCACTTAATCCTCACAATGAGCTAAGTATTATTATCCTCATTTTATAGATAATGAACATAAACCTTGAACAAGTCAAGAAAGTTGTACAAAGTTACATGGAGAATACATAATGGACCTGGTGGATGAAGCCAGTTCTAACTAACCATTACACATTTGTCTGATGAGTCACTCAGTAATCTTTTGTTGAATATCTCTTACAGCAAGGGTACAATTGGAGACACTGAAAATCTATAAACTATTATTTTACCAAAAATATAGATTACTAGAATACCAAAAATTAAGGGATCAAAATTAACAGATTCTGTATATAAAAATATTATTCAAAATATGGACATGGTTTCTCTTTCTAAGAACTTATAGTCCAGCGGGGATCTATAAAGAGCTAATTTCAAAAGATGAGGTAAGTACAGTACCAGAAACAAAGATGGAGGGAAAACCAAGATTCAAAGATCACAACACAGAAAACAGGATGACTAATCTGGGTTCTGTGGGAAGAAATTTCTGGGTCCACAGAGTGAGGGGTCAATTCCAGGCGGAGGGGTCAGCACATTGAAAATGCATGTAATTATAAGACAGCAGTTTAGAGAAAAAGAAAGAAAAAGTTTCCAATTGCTGCACCATGATTAAAAGGATGACATGATGGAGATAAGGTTATTAGAACTAGTGATAACAGCTGCTTTTGTTAAAAGAAGCATTGGAGATATGAAACCAGTAAATGAATATGGAAGCTTATTTTCTAGGGAGACAAATGATTGGTCAGAGTGAAGGAAACTTACAAGGGGCCTGTATGAGCCGAATGGTTGTGTCTCCCCAAAATGCCTATGATGAAACCCTACTCTCCAATGTGATGGTCTAAAGAAGTGGACCCTTTGAGGGTAATCAGTATTAGATGGAGTCACAGGGCAGAGCACTCATGAAAGAAATGAGAGCACTTGTTGTTGTTCAGTCACTAAGTCATGTCCAACTCTTTCTGACCCCACGGACTGCAGCACGGAAGCCTTCCTTGGCCTTCACTATCTCCTGGAGTTTGCTCAAACTCATGTCCATTGAGTTGATGATGCCATACAACCAACTCATCCTCTGTTATCGCCTTCTCCTCTTGCCCTCAATCTTTCCCAGCATCAGGGTCTTTTCCAGGGTCAATTCTTCCCATCAGGTGACCAAAGTGTGCAGCTTCAGCATCAGTCCTTCCTATGAATATCCATAGTTGATTTCTTTTAAAATTGACTGGTTCGATCGCCTTTCTGTCCAAGGGACTGTCAGGGGTCTTTCCCAGCACCATAGTTCGAAAGCATCAGTTCTTCAGTGCTCTGCCTTTACGGTCCAACTCATGTCCATACGTGACTACTGGAAAAATCATAGCTTTGACTAGATGGACCTTCGTCAGCAAAGTGATGTCTCTTTTTAATATGCTATCTAGCTTTAATATGCTAATAGCTTTTCTTCCAAGGAGCAATTGTCTTATAATTTTGTGACTATAGTCACCATCTGCAGCAATTTTGGAGCCCAAAAAATGAAATCTGCCACTATTTCCAGTTTTCCTCCTGCTATTTGCCATGAAGTGATGAGACCGAAGTGAGCACACTTGTAAAAGTCCTGAAAGATCTGACTTGCTCTCTCTACTCTCCACCATGTAAAGATTAATGAGAACGTGGCAGTCTGCAACTAGGAAGAGGGTCCTTACCAGAACCTGACCACGTTGGCACTGTGATCTTGGACCACCAGACCCCAGAACTGACAGAAATAAATTTCTGTTGTTTATAAGCTGCTCAGTCTATGGTACTTGGTTAGAGCAGTCAACATTGACAAAAAAGGATCTGAGAGAGAAGACAAAAAGGTTGTTTGCTGAGAAGCAGTTTAAGAGTGAGACAAAGGAGGACGTGATTTAAACAAGCAGTGCAGCGAGTGCAGAGTTGAGAACAAATGTTTGAAAGACAGAATGGACACATTTGGTACCAAACGTCTGATCTTCTCACAAGGGCCAGTAAGTCCAATTCCCCTATTATGTTTCCAAACCTATTTTATTTTTATTAATGTTTGCCTAAATATTGAAGACTTTCTTGACAGATCTCTCACCGGTACTCAACTCCTTCTCAAGTCTGCAGTACTTATTCTGCCAAGGTACTTAGCATGGACTCAATTTCAAAATTACTTGTGTCCATGTCTTACCATGACTGGTTCTATAAATGTCTAGAGAGAAGGATGTATTTGATTAATCTTAAATTCAACCCAAACCTAGCTCAATATCTGAGACATAGGTAAATATTAAATAGTGTGTGTTAGTTACTCAGTTATGTCTGACTCTTTGTGACCCCGTGGACTGCAGCCTGCCAGGCTCATCTGTCCATAGAATTCTTCAGGCAAGAATACTGGTGTGGGTAGCCATTTCCTTCTCTAGGCATCTTCCCAATCCAGGGACTGAACCTGAGTCTCCTGCATTGCAGATGGATTTTTTACTATCTGAGCCACCAGGGAAGCCCCCCCCCCCAAATTAAATATTGATAAATGAATTATTATGCATTCCCTACCTAGTTCCTCTGCTAATGACATAAGCAGTCCTGAGCTTAATAGGAAACAGTTCATGGCTAGATGCATCCATTCCCGATACTTCGTAACTCCATAATACTCATCACTGAGTATTAAAATTCATTTTTAGACTCTGTTTATTTATACCCATTGCTTGTTTTACAAGGTTTGAAAGTCCATAAATACTTACCTAGTGAATAAATAATCCATTAATTATTTTATCTCATTATGTGCTATATATTCTGACTCCCAGATAATCCTTTTGATCTCTAGGCAAGTACACACCTGTATCTTCACGTTTACTTGCCCAGAAACTTCAACTCTTTAAAGCACACTCAAAAACAAACAAGCAAACAAACAAACAAAACACACAAAGAAACCCAAAGAGAGCTCTAGCTAGTCCAAATGGACATCAAAACATCCACTTGGACCTCTTTCTGAGCTACATTCTAAACCCGTAAAATACAGTTTCCGAAACTGGCCTTCCAAATTTAACAGACTCATTGGATGAGAGAATCAAGCCACACAGGGTTCCACCTCAGAGTCTGGATGGAGTCACAAGGACTTTTACTATCTGCCCCCCACACCCCGCCAAATACATATACTGTGCTTAGAATATGCACTGAGTTCAGTGACTGTTGATTAGAAAAACTAAGAAAAAACGCCCTGCTATTCAATTCCTGCTATTCTGAAAACACCACCGACTGTCACGGCTGTGTGTTGTCATCAACTGAGTTTAATGCATGCATTGGCACTTATGAAAGTGAGAAAATCTGAATGGGGAAGTTTCACTAACACACCCAATACAGGTAAGATGTCTTTTGATCTTCCTCATCCACTTCACCATGTCAATCACAAACCACAGTGCTAATTCCACCTTGTATCTCTTGCATCATACTGTGTCCACTGTTGTCATCCCACTTCAGTGTCACCTTACACTCTCCTTATTGAATTGAATCTCCTTATTCTTCTCCTACATATATAGTATCTCCCCACTCCTCCTGCCCATAATATAACAGTTCTAAGGTTTTATTTATTTTTTGTTTGGAGCTTATTCCTATGTTTCATTTTGTTTGACCCTCTGTCTTTGTTTCTAGGCATTAGATAAACCAGCCAAGTCTCCCAGTCTTGAAAGAGTGGCCTCCTGTATGAGATGAACCTAAATATTCAACCCTGTCCCAGCTCTAAGCTGTTTCTCAGACCCCTGTAACTGTCTGTGAAGCCTGTTTTATGTATTTATTTTTGAAATCCCTCTTCATCAGACTATCTTTTTAATATTGGGATACAACTGCTTTACAAAGTTGTGCTAGTTTCTGCTGTGCAGTGAGTGATGTGAATCAGCTATATGTATACGAATATCCCCTCTTTTTTGAATTTCCTTCCTATTTAGGTCACCACAGAGTATTAAGTAGAGTTCCCTATGCTATACAGCAGGCTCTCACTGCTTATCTATTTTATGCATAGTAGTGTATATATGTCAATCCCAATCTCCCAGTTCATCCTATACCTCCTTTTCCTCTCTCTTAGTGTCCATATGACTGTTCTCTACATCTGTATCCCTATTTCTGCCATGCAAACAAGTTCATCTATACTGTTTTTCTAGATTCCACCTATATGCATTAATATATGCTACTTGTTTTGCCTATTTTATTTTTAATGACTCCTAGTCGTCAAGGGAGTGCCAAGACCTCTTAGTATCCCAGACAGGAGGATCTGGCTAAGGACCTCAATTCACGCTGATTGGAAGCCAGGCCAAAAGGCAGCAGCTTTCAAAGTATGCAAATATATACAGCTCTTGGGAACCACAAGCTTAAGGCTTCTTGAAATCAGAGCCAGGTGATCTAGGGTCATCCCCTGGGCAGCATCATAACAACTGAACTCCAAAGGAGTGTATAGACTCCTGTCTGGGAGATACTAGCAAGCTGTAGGGATGCAGAGTGGAGAAGGCAATGGCAACCCACTCCAGTGTTCTTGCCTTGAGAATCCCAGGGACGGGAGAGCCTGGTGGGCTGTTGTCTCTGGGGTTGCAAAGAGTCGGACACGACTGAAGCGACTTAGCAGCAGCAGCAGGGATGGTGAGGGAAAGTGTAAATACACAGGCTTACCTTATCAGGTGGCCTCTAGGTGTGTGGAAGCCCGCCCCGCATCCAGAAACTCCAGGACAGAGAGCCTGGGGGTGCGATTCAGTCCAATGTCCATGCAGTGCCCCAGGGTGGCACCTGCCAGGCACTCTCTCTGACTGGTACGGTCCATGGGATCCAGCCCTGCAGGCCACCAGAGCCCGGCAATCAAGGGGTGCCCCGTGAGCAGCTGTCATAGAGACCACAGCACCCAGCTTTTCCAAATGTTCCCTGCTGGGAGGTCCCGGCGCTCTGGAGACAGCACCCACCCTCCAAGGTCTTCAGACAGGGTGACACCCAGCCCTGAGATGGGTGTTTAATTAGAAGCCTGCCCTTCAGGCTGAAGCTCAGTGGATGAACTAACAGGCCATTGTCACAGAAAGACTCAGCACAGGGCCTGTGGCCCTCTGGCCGTGCCCTGGAGGTGGCAGCCGTCCATTTAATAACTCTTTCTCTGTGAGTGACTGTCCTGTGGGACCCAGGCATGGAAGCCCGACAGTCATGAGAGCAGGAGATGCTCAGGAGTCTTGGGGTGGCAGTTGCTGGCAGCCCCGCGCCGCTGCGTGCAGACGCTCTGCCGGAGAAGCACTCTGCAGGAGGAGCGCCCCGCAGGAAGGAGGGCCCCACAGGAGGAGCGCCCCGCAGGAGGAGCGCCCCGCAGGAGGAGCACTCTGCAGGAGGNCTTATCTATTTTATGCATAGTAGTGTATATATGTCAATCCCAATCTCCCAGTTCATCCTATACCTCCTTTTCCTCTCTCTTAGTGTCCATATGACTGTTCTCTACATCTGTATCCCTATTTCTGCCATGCAAACAAGTTCATCTATACTGTTTTTCTAGATTCCACCTATATGCATTAATATATGCTACTTGTTTTGCCTATTTTATTTTTAATGACTCCTAGTCGTCAAGGGAGTGCCAAGACCTCTTAGTATCCCAGACAGGAGGATCTGGCTAAGGACCTCAATTCACGCTGATTGGAAGCCAGGCCAAAAGGCAGCAGCTTTCAAAGTATGCAAATATATACAGCTCTTGGGAACCACAAGCTTAAGGCTTCTTGAAATCAGAGCCAGGTGATCTAGGGTCATCCCCTGGGCAGCATCATAACAACTGAACTCCAAAGGCGTGTATAGACTCCTGTCTGGGAGATACTAGCAAGCTGTAGGGATGCAGAGTGGAGAAGGCAATGGCAACCCACTCCAGTGTTCTTGCCTTGAGAATCCCAGGGACGGGAGAGCCTGGTGGGCTGTTGTCTCTGGGGTTGCAAAGAGTCGGACACGACTGAAGCGACTTAGCAGCAGCAGCAGGGATGGTGAGGGAAAGTGTAAATACACAGGCTTACCTTATCAGGTGGCCTCTAGGTGTGTGGAAGCCCGCCCCGCATCCAGAAACTCCAGGACAGAGAGCCTGGGGGTGCGATTCAGTCCAATGTCCATGCAGTGCCCCAGGGTGGCACCTGCCAGGCACTCTCTCTGACTGGTACGGTCCATGGGATCCAGCCCTGCAGGCCACCAGAGCCCGGCAATCAAGGGGTGCCCCGTGAGCAGCTGTCATAGAGACCACAGCACCCAGCTTTTCCAAATGTTCCCCGCTGGGAGGTCCCGGCGCTCTGGAGACAGCACCCACCCTCCAAGGTCTTCAGACAGGGTGACACCCAGCCCTGAGATGGGTGTTTAATTAGAAGCCTGCCCTTCAGGCTGAAGCTCAGTGGATGAACTAACAGGCCATTGTCACAGAAAGACTCAGCACAGGGCCTGTGGCCCTCTGGCCGTGCCCTGGAGGTGGCAGCCGTCCATTTAATAACTCTTTCTCTGTGAGTGACTGTCCTGTGGGACCCAGGCATGGAAGCCCGACAGTCATGAGAGCAGGAGATGCTCAGGAGTCTTGGGGTGGCAGTTGCTGGCAGCCCCGCGCCGCTGCGTGCAGACGCTCTGCCGGAGAAGCACTCTGCAGGAGGAGCGCCCCGCAGGAAGGAGGGCCCCACAGGAGGAGCGCCCCGCAGGAGGAGCGCCCCGCAGGAGGAGCACTCTGCAGGAGGAGCGTCCCGCAGGAGGAGCGCCCCGCAGAAGGCGGGCCACGCAGGAGGAGCACCCCGCAGGAGGAGCACCCCGCAGGAGGCAGGCTGTGCAGGAGGAGCACTCTGCAGGAGGAGCACCCCTCAGGAGGAGCGCCCCGCAGGAGGAGCGCCCCGCAGGAGGAGGGCCCCGCAGGAGGAGGGCCCTGCAGGAGGAGCACTCTGCAGGAGGAGGGCCCCGCAGGAGGAGGGCCCTGCAGGAGGAGCACTCTGCAGGAGGCGGGCCACGCAGGAGGAGCACCCCACAGGAGGAGCGCCCCGCAGGAGGAGCACTCTGCAGGAGGAGGGCCCCGCAGGAGGAGGGCCCCGCAGGAGGAGCGCCCCGCAGGAGGCGGGCCGTGGCGGGTGCAGGGCATCTGCTGGGCCCCCCTGTCCACCATGAAGACGGCGCCCAGCCCCCAGGGCGGCACCCGAGCATAAAGACAGTGCCTGCCAGCGTTCGACCCACAGAGCACCTCCGCCTGCCTCCGAATGTCTGTCAAATCAGAACCCGTCCTTCAGCAAATGAGCGTCCCCCCCAAAGTCCACAGCCGCGCGGCGCTGCTCCCGAGGCGGGTGAGTCAGGAGGAAGCTCAGAACCTCGCCACAGGCTGCTAACGGCCGGGGTCGCGTGGCGGCGGGCCCTGTTACTCTCCCTCGCCGGATGTTTCGGGGGCTTGGCCCTCAGGCGCAGGTCTTAAAAGCTGGGCGCGCAGGTGGACTTCAGCCCCTCCTCAGGGAGAAGCGCCAGTTTCTCAGTTTCCCTCAGGCGGCGGCATCCACGGAGGGGCGAGGTTTCCCGCTTGGAAGTGACTGGCGGGGCCAGGTCTCACCCAGCTGCCTTAATGCGGGCTCTCTCTCTTTCGCTGGTTGTGCAGGAGTCAGACTGTTTTCAGGTTTTTGCAGAGGACCTTGTTCCGTGTGTAGCCGTGCCTTCGGTGTGTTTGTGGGAGGTGGTGCCCGTCGGGCCCCTCTCCCGCCGCCATCTTAGACCGGAACTTGATCTGTCTCCTCACAGCCTCACCGGAAGGGCTCTGCTATTTGCAGTCAATCAAGCCACGCACCTGCTAAATATTTGATCCTGGCTTCCCTAAACGATGGCATAAAACCCTGGGTAATTCTGTTGGGCAGACAAGTATCTCAGCAGTGCCTCTTCATTCCAAACTGGTTTTTTTTTTTAATCTTTATTTTACAGACCTTGCCATTGCAAGTAATATTTTCTCTGCCTGGAATGGCCTTCCCTCTGTTTGTTTACACTCATAAATCCTACTCATCCTTCGACTCTCTGCTCAGATATTGCCTCTTTTTAATGTCTTTCCTTATCACCTGATACAATGAGAGGGGTAGACATGTTTTTTATTTTTATTAACCATCTGTGGCCCAGAGATTGTTAACATCTCTGTATCTCCACTAGAAGCTATGCTAAGGTACTTGGGTGGAGGGGACCCTGTCTTCTCAACTCTTCATCCTCTGTCCTCAGGTACAAATGTGAGTTCAGAGTAGAAACTCTGTACCTATTTGCTGAATGATTCCATTCATATTGCTAGGAGAAGTGTGTCTTACTTGGAGATATGTCCTAGTAAGATGCTCCTCTGCCAATTACCTCCATCTCTAATAGAACAATCCCTGAGCATCTATTATTCTATAGCTCCTGGGTGGCTCCATGTTTTAGCTGATACAAAGTCAACCTTCATATAGATGGCACCTCTGCTCTGGTGTGATCACCAAGAGGCCATAAAGAGGAATTAGTCAGCTAAGGTGGATAATTGACGAATGTCAAGTGTCCCTTTGTGTAAGAGACTTTTGCTCCTAGATTGATTGCCTGAGGGCTCAAGAGATTCCTAGAAGACCGCCTGGATGCTTTCTTATTTCCTCCGAATATCTGCATTTTCATCCAAAATTAAGGCACCAAGAACAGCTTTGAGGGAAGTAATGGCCTCAGGGCTAGTGCATTTAATGAGAAATCTTCTTTTCAAGGGTCATCTGCTGATACCTTGTGCTAAGCATGCCTGGCCTTGGAGTGATGGGATTGCCCTGTACCTACTTACATTAAAAAAAAAAGAAAGAAAAAAAAACCTTCCAATATACTAGAACTTATTAGTTTTAGAGGTTTCTGACAACTTGATTTGCTCACTCTTAATTAGTTAATGGTTGTGCAGGCTGTGACAGCCTCCAGCAAGGCTTATAGCTTATAATCAAAACTTATAGCCTTGAAATACATGCTCTAAGCTCAGAGTGGTTAGAAAAAGCATAAACAGGGAAGTGAAATGTGTTACCCATAATGAAGGTCTCTTCCTCCCTCCTTCTATTATACAAAGAACTACAAAAAGTATTTTTTTAATAGACTGAAAAACGGACATTTTAAAAATAAAACCTTACTCAGATTCATGATTGGTGTTGACTGCAGAGTTAGGATGACAGCCCTGGTTTTGGGCTTCCAGTCCAAAATTCATTCCACACAACACTGTATTCCCTATAGCAGAATTCATCTATCAAACATTAAAGGATTAAAATGCCAGTCTGAAGCTCAACAGGATAATGGTGAGGGGTTGGGGGAAGGGAATCTGAAGGACCACCTGAATTTGCTGATTAGTATTGCTTAATGGAACTAGCCCTCTTACACTATCCCAGCCCACTGATAGCATTTTCCTTTTGTGCAGACTTCATAGCCAAAGAATCAATATATCATTAGCCTGCAGGATGTTGTTTTCTGGGTTTAAGGCAAGCTCCTGGGAGCATTATTTGAGTTGTAATGACAGGGGTTGGGCCGTAATAAAAGTCCTGAATTATGCCACATTAAGGATCTGTCCCCCATGAAGCTGGTAAGCTGCTCAAATATTCCCTTGTGTGGCTTCAGACACAGCCATCAAATATTTAGCATGGATTTTGGCTAATGTGCTTCATTTATCCCCAAGATATTCTCCTAAAGCAGGGAGCTGGTATTACTGTCTTTTAAGAGGTAAGGAAATAGAGCCTTGAAGAGATTAACTGGACAAGATTTGCATCCTGGAGTAGCCAAATCTATCCCTTAGATCCAGCAGCCACTCCCTGCTTACTTTGGCTTCCAGAACAGGCAGGATTTTGAAAATTCTCTTCACGGACTATCTCCAGCTGCTCTATCCCCAGCCAGAGAGCTCATGACCACAGGCTGGCAGTAATCATCTTTCTCTCTCCTCCACTACTATTCCTGAGTCTGCCCCTTTCCAAGCCTCAGAAGTCCCCTCTCACCAGCCTCCCCCAGTTCTCACCTCCCTCCTCTCCTTTCCCTGAATGACTCATATTGTTTACCAAGCAGAGACGCTAATAGAAGGCAGCAGAATTTAAGCTTCCCTGGGACTTGCTTTACGCACTGACAAAATCATTCTTTTCTCTCTCTGTTAAATATTCATGGCTCTCAGATTTTTAGATACAAAGGTACATTTTGTTTTAAAATGTGCTGATCCAAGACATACTGGTTTGCATTGATTTCCTCCTCTTTGCATTTCTATTGCATTGGAAATAAAGAGGTCCTCATTCACTTCTGAAATATGGACCTGAATTTATCTAAGGCTTTCTTTTTAATTTGGTTGCTATTTGGTGAAAGGACTGATGTTGGTAGACATTTATGTGTTTCTGTGTTTTTCTCTTTTGACATTATGCGTGCACACACGTACACACACACAGAGGCATGCAGACAAGCAGAAAAAGAAAAATCACAGCCTAACGTTTTCCAGCCATCTCAGCCTAGTGTTAATATGATTTGAAAGGAGTTTTAACAAAGGTTTGATCTATTACAGGATTCAAATATTTACAATTTGGAATGAAAATAAAATGGAGATAGATTTACAGAGATGAAGAAGAGGCTCACCCAGAGCAGTTCAGAGACCTGTAGAAAATGAAATGCCTCCATTTTTAAAGGAAGGAGTGAGAGAAATGACCTGGCATAAGAATTCTGGAAAGAGAATAGTGGGGGTAGGTGGGAAGAGAGATACAATTCTGATTAATTCAAGTCACTTGACAGAGTCCTACAATGCATAAAGTGAATGAACAAAAGTATTGTATAAGGCTTTCAGGTTCTGAAAGTTACATGGGGATGATGATGATGATGATGATGATTTACCTTGCTGGTCTTACTCTTTGCCATATGAAATTAAATGAGAAAACAACCTGTTGATAAGAAAACCTGAATTTTTTTTTCTTGCTATGGTAAGGGAACGTTCTATCTTGGCAAACTCCTAATAAAATATTGGAGTGTGACGAGAAAAGGTAGAATTTTTATGAGGTTTTGGAGTCTTGTAATGAAGAAATTTAACTTGGATTGCATAAGGATTTTTGATATCATTGTGGACACTGTGATTGGAAGATTTATGGGGAGTCAATTTTTATTTAATTCTATACCCTCTTTCAACAACACAAGAAAAGTCTCTGCACATGGACATCACCAGATGGTGATGGTTAATACCGAAATCAGATTGATTATATTCTTTGCAGCCAAAGATGGAAAAGCTCTATATATTAGCTCTATATATTCAGCAAAAACAATGACAGGAGCTAACTGTGGCTTAGAACATGAACTCCTTATTGCTAGCTTCAGACTTAAACTGAAGAAAGTAAGGAAAACCACTAGACCATTCAGATATGACTTAAATCGAATTCCTTATGATTATATAGTGGAAGTGACAAATAGATTCAAGGGATTAGATCTGATAGAGCAGCTGAAGAACTATGGACAGAGGTTTGTGACATTGTACAGGAGGCAAGTGATCAAGACCATCCCCAAGAAAAAGAAATGCAAAAAGGTGAAATGGTTGTCTGAGGAGGCCTAACAAATAACTGAGAAAAGGAGAGAAGCTAAAGGCAAAGGAGAAAAGGAAAGATATATCCATTTGAATGCAGAGTTCCAAATGCAAGGAGAGATAATAAAGCCTTCCTCAGCAATCAGTGCAAAGAAATAGAGGAAAGCAACAGAATGGGAAAGACTAGAGATCTCTTCCAGAAAATTAAAGATACCAAGGGAACATTTTATGCAAAGATGAGCTCAATAAAGGACAGAGATGGTATGGACCTAACAGAAGCAGATGACACCACTGTTATGGCAAAAAGTGAAAAAGAACTAAAGAGCCTCTTGATGAAAGTGAAAGAAGAGAGTGAAAAAGCTGGCTTAAAGCTCAACATTCAGAAACCCAAGATCATGGCATCTGGTCTCATACTTCATAGCAAATAGATGGGAAAATAGTGGAAATGGTGGCTGACTTTATTTTGGGGGGCTCCAAAATCACTGCAGATGGTGATTGCAGCCATGAAATTAAAAGGTGAAAAAGGTCAGTTTTCATTCCAATCCCAAAGAAAGGCAATGCCAAAAAATATTCAAACTACCTGACAACTGCACTCATCTCACACACTAGCAAAGTAATGCTCAAAATCCTCCAAGCCAGGCTTCAACAGTATGTGAACCGAGAACTTCCAGGTATTCAAGCTGGATTTAGGAAAGGCAGAGGAACCAGATATCTAATTGCCAACATCAGCTGGATCATAGAAAAAGCAAGAGAATTCCAGAAAAACATCTACTTCTGCATTATTGATTATGCCATAGCTTTTGACTGTGTAGATCACAACAAACTATAGAAAATTCTTAGAGATGTGAATACCAGACCACATGACCTGTATCCTGAGAAATCTGTATGCAGGTCAAGAAGTAACAGGTAGAATCAGACGTGGAACAAAAGACTGGTTCCAAATTGGGAAAGGAGTACATCAAGGCTGTATATTGTCACCCTGCTTCTTTAACTTATATGCAGACTACATCATGAGAAATGCTGGGCTGGATGAAGCACAAGCTGGAATCAACATTGCTGGGAGAAATAACAATAACCTCAAATACACAGAGGACATCACTCTTATGATAAAAAGTGAAGAGGAACTAAAGAGCCTCTTGATGAAAGTGAAAGAGGAGAGTAAAAAACTGACTTAAAACTCAACATTCAAAAAACTAAGATCATGGATGGCATCTAGTCCCATCACTTCGTGGCAAATGGATGGGGAAACAATGGAAACAGAGAGAGACTTTATTTTCTTGTGCTCCAAAATCACTGGAGATGGTGACTGCAGCCATGAAATTAAAAGATGCTTGCTCCTTGGAAGAAAAGGTATGACCAACCTAGATAGCATATCGAAAAGCAGAGACATTACTTTGCCAACAATGGTCCATCTAGTCAAAGCTATGGTTTTTCCCATAGTCATGTATGGAGGTCAGAGTTTGACTACAAAGAAAGCTGAGTGCTGAAGAACTGATGCTTTTGAACTGTGGTGTTGGAGAAGACTCTTGAGAGTCCCATGGACTACAAGGAGATCCAACTAGTCAATCCTAAAGGAAATCAGTCCTGAATATTCATTTCCTGGAAGGACTGATGCTAAAGCTGAAGCTCCAGTACTTTGGTCACCTGATGCGAAGAACTGACTCACTGGAAAAGACTCTGATGCTGGGAAAGATTGAAGGTGGGAGGAGAAGGGAATGACAGAAGATGAGATAGTTGGATGGCATCACGGACTCAATGGATATAAGTTTGAGCAAGCTCCATGAGTTGGTGATGGACGGGGAAACCTGGCATTCTGCAGTCCGTGGAGTCACAGAGTCAGACAACACTGATCGACTGAACTGAACTGATGGAAGAGTTTAAGCATTGTTGTTTATTTAAATAATATTTTTGTAAAGAACCTGGAATAAACAGAAAAATTATATGTGATTTTTATCTCTTTGGGCAATGCATTTGTAGAATGGTTATGTTGATGAAGACAACAAATTTATAAATAATGTTGATACAGACAGTAAGCTGCATGGGCATAATGATTTGGAGCATTGCTTATAAACTCTTGTAATTAGGAAACACCTAGACATTTATCTAGTTTAGTCTCAACTTGAATTTTGAATTCCCTTATGATTTGCCAGCTATTTCACAGAAATTGAAACCAGAGCAAAATTCTTGAGAATCTGGCATCAGGCACTTGTAGATATTTACTCTAGGTTTCCAAAATTAATGTAACTAAGATAGTCTCTGGATCTCTACTTCTCTCTCCATTTTTTTTTTTTTAGTTAACTAAAATTGGCTTCATTGTCTTTCACTCTATCTTTCTCTCATAGTATCATCTGCAGCCTTATCACATGACTTTCTCAGACTCTCCCAGACCTTGCCCTTCTCTACCTCATGGACTCTGAAAACTCCCCCACTGCTATCGACATCGTTAAATGTTTACTAATTCAGATTGCTTAGAAAGGCTATGTACTTTGTCTATCTTATGCTTTATACCAGACCACTTCATGGGAGTGCTGACTAGTCTGTGTATTAGCTCTTCTGAGGGACAAGTACCCAACTCTGATCAAGTAAACGTAACCCTAGTGAGCAGGTTTCTGCAATAAGAGAATAATGTACTATTTCCTCAAAAGGACTATCCTGGAGTTATTGCTTTAAGGAATGCCGGTGGGAAGATTTTATAATTTTTTTAGAAGAGAATGATGAGGCTGTTAATATCATAGCAAATATATCTAAGTTAGTGAATTTACCTTCTTTGACTATCATGGATAGTTATCATGATTCTAAAGCTCCCACCATTGCTCAAGATGAAGTAATCTTAAGTCCAGGGGTTTGGATGCACAGTGTAGGTCTATGAAAACACTACTGCATTCTGTGTTTGTGTCTATTAGTAGCATATGAACAGCTTTGCAGTTAGAATTGGACTCCAAATCTCTAACTGCCATCTTAAAAAATTTTTCAGATAAACTTTTCTAGTTTCTTGTCCTGTTCCTTCAACTAAATACTATGCCATTCTTCATAGAATTTATTAGAATCAATTATGATAGGGTTTTTCGTCCTAACTTTTAATATGTATTTGCCTATTAAAATTAAGTGTCACTGTGGGAGGGACATTTACTTTCTTGTGCACCACTTATTTCTAACCCAGTGATATCTGTTGGATAGAACCAGGTAGAGTCAAAGAGAGAAAACTGAGAGAGAAAAAAGAAAAAGCACTAAATTATTAAGTACTTGTTTCTACTCTTCGAATTTCAGGAAGGCCTAGGAAACTAAAGCCTTTCTCCAAAAATAAGAAGTGAGGGCCACAGAGGGGCTTTTGTACCTGTGAGGGATCCACAGCATCCTGCTTAGTTTCAGTAGCTATAATTTTATTGTGTATTCTATGTTACTTAATTTTATTCATTTGGGGGCCTTGAAAACATCACCTCTATTTGTGTGTGCAAGAAAAAATTGAAGCTTAGAGAGTTCAAGCAACTTGTCTGAATGATACATCTTGGAAAAGACAAGTGAAATTTACAGGGGACACATAATTGGTCATTCAGTTGACCAAAATCTGTTTCTCGTGTATACCTGTTCTTCTTCCATAGTTCCTGGCTGACAGCTTCCAAAACCCTTGGGTTTTTTCTCAGCCATGAAAAGATTTTTTGTTAGAATATTTAGGCTCTTGTCCTCAAGTTCCTGAAATTATTTCAAAAACTTAAAGGTGAAATGGTAGTCTTGTTATTTATAACAAGCCCTTTTCCCATCACAACCCAGTTTATGTTAAAAGGTGACTTTTGGAAAGCATATCAGGGTGGGGGCTGGTTGCCAGGGGAAAGCAGCTTGACTAGAAAGGTGAAGCTTTCAGTCCCAACCTCTGATTTCTGGGGAGGGTAGAAGAGCTGAAGGTTGAGTCAATTACCAGTGGTCAGTGATTTAAGTAATCATGTCTATGTCAAAGCCTTCATAATATCCTAAAGGAGGGGTTCAGGATAGCTTCCGGGTTTGTGACCAAGGACACCTTCACTGAGCCAGACCCTGACTATGAGGACGGAAGCTTTGCTGTTCAGAACCTCATCCTATGTATCTCTTTGTTTGGCTGTTGACTCATATCCTTTATAATTCTTTGTAATAAACCAATAATCTAATAAGTAATCTGGTTTCCTGTTCTTTGAGCTGCTTTAGCAAATTAAACCAGGTCATGGGGAATTCATTCACAGTGAACTTATCAGAAGTACAGGTAATGACTTGGGCTTGGGATTGGATAACTGAAGTGGAGGGTGTTCTTGTGGGACCTAGCCCTTAACTCAAGGGATCTGATGCTCTCTCCAGGTAGATGGTGTCATGTCAGAGTTGAATTGAATTATAGTTCACTCAGTTGCTATCCCAGAATTGCTTGGCATACAGGATACTGCCCCCTCACATTGATAACTGAGTGCAAAACTCTTTGACAAGAATGGGATTTGAATCCAGTTATTGATGGGGTATGAGGAGAATGAGGAAACTGCAGGGAGGTCATAAAATTCAGTGATTGTACAAGTTTCAATAAACAAGAATTATCTTTGCAACAAACACAGACATCCGTTCTAGCATGTAAATATCTCTGAGCCTGCAATGTCACAGAACCTCTGCATGATTCTGACAGTTAACATTTGTTCAGGACTTACCCTATCAGGAATTGTTCCACATGGTTAAGTGCTTTGCTCAGTGTTCCACAGCTGATAGGTGGCCAAGGCAGATCCAACTCCAGAAGCCAGGTTCTTAACCACTTACTATACTCTAGTGACTTCTCTGACTCAGATAGTTGTGCATCATATTTTGAGAAACATGTAGATAAATAAATACTGAATTTAGAGGCTCAGAGACAGTGACTGCCATAGGGAGGAGTGGTGCCTGGCGCAAATCACCAGGCAGAGTCTGTCTAAAATTAACATGAAAGGTGGCTGTGATCAATAAAACTGAAAGCAGAAACCCAAACCTGGCACGATATGTGCAGTAAAAATTTGTTGATTAAATATTTATGAGGACAAGAGCAAGTTTTCAGTCTTAGAGAAGAAAAACAATGCATTCGCTTAGCCATGGAATTTTTGAAATCCAGATTAGAAGAAACTTGAAAAGCCATCAATACCACCCCCTCCCCTGTCGATGATGCAACCATCTCACAATGGTCTAGGCTTGTATCAGTCCATTAAAGAAAAAAGCACGCACTGCCTCTAGCTTGCAGTGAGACCATGAGAGAAAAGACCAGAATTCTGACCCAGAGAGAATTGAGAGACCTTGAATTCCCGGAGTCAAATAGACTGATTGTAGCCAGATGTTTGAAGCACAGAAGGGAGATAAACTAGTACTGCAGTGATGATGACGGCAGTCATCTCCTGCTGTGAAAGGTGCATGTGGGCTTGGGGGGCCCATGTGAGCCTGCTGGTCTCTCTCGCAATTCCTTTTTTATTGCTCATCTTTTACTGTTCGTGCAGCAAATGTTTGAGGGACTGCAGTTCCTCTTGGGCCTGCCAATCTGACTGCTATTGAGCAACCATGAAATAAGAAGGTCTATAAACTCTTTAACTGGACAAATTCCAGTTAATAATGCAGTAGAAATGCTGAGAGTTGGATATATAGGTAGATGAAAGAGAGGCAAAAAGAGAGTTTTCTTCTTTTTCTAGAAGAATCCATGGGCTTCTTCTTAGAGAGAGGGGAAACAGATACAGGAAAAGAGTCCCTACACACAATTCAGTCCAACCAACACTGGTAACAGACAGACTTCAGGATTCGTGAACCTCT
>SJYW01033372.1:478138-506105 GCA_006410735.1 Raphicerus campestris
TTAAAAAAAAAAAGGCATCACAACAAGCTGCTAATTTATGTTCCCTCAACAAATGGTGAATTACTCACTTCATTTTATTTTGCTCTCTCTTTGCTTTTGACTGGATCCTGACAGTCCTGAGAGATTACTGGGAAAGGGAGAGAGGCACGACTCTTCTCCTGCTCTGGAGTTGACCATGATTCATTTAATGAAGCTTTTGCTAAAAGGCTTGATCAATGCATAATGGCATTGACATTTTTCCAGACCTACAGTGCTGGATTTGAAATGAGAAAGCCTGTGCAGCACAGTATTTTTGAGCATTTAAGATTTTTGGTCTTGAGAGTTCAACTGTCTTAACATGTGGTCCTCAAATAGTGTTTGTCATAGCCTAACTTATGAAGATGAATCTGACACACTAATCTTTTGCAAAAAAAAAAAAAAAATCCACAAACTCTAAACCAGCAATCAGAAATAATAATGCTTATAAAACTTTGGAAAATAAAATTAAGGAGGCAAGCAGACTGCAGTAAGGCAATTGGGAGGGATAGGGGCTAGGTAAAAATGGAGAGCCTGTGTTTCATCTAAAAGGAGAAATGAAAACAGTATTTAGTTTTTGCTTATTGTTGTCATGGAGAAAGTGTAGCCATAGTTTTATTGGATGTTCCAGTTTTTCAAGAGAATGTGAAAAAAAAAAATCCCAGATTATAATGTGAAGTCTTTGAAATTTAAATGTCAGCTCGGACCATATAAAACGTATCTGGGACTGAATTTCTCTTATGCCTCTCCTTTAGATGCTGCTGTTTTAGACCATGATATGGAGCTGGAATATATATACTCTGCTGCCACTGCTTCTGTTTCCCATGCCACGGAAAAGCTGCTCATTGATCATAGGCTTCTTCCCCTACGGAGTCTAGAAATGAACTTACAGTTCTTCCCAACAGGCACTGCAAGCAGCTTCTCCCAACCATTCATAGTGGATATATAAGAAGAAATCCCAGACAACGGAGACTCAGTTGTGTATTCAAAGAATTCCCCGTGTATGGTAGAATTTAAAACTTGAATTAAAAGTTGGGTCAGAGACTAAATTACAGTAATAATACCTCATTATTTGATTGTCTTATTCAACTTATAAATAGTGTTCAAATATTTTCTAATTTGAGTCACTAACATTCTTATAAGGTAAGACAGAAATTGTGTCTATAGCAAAATGAAGAAAGTAAATGGTCAGAGAAGTTAAGTGAGTAGCCAGAGATCACACATCTAATAATTAGAGGTATATGGAATAGAAGCTCAGGAAGCTGGGAATCTTTATAATTATTTTAAAACCAGAGAAGAATTAAGAAGAATTAAGCTCACAGTACAGAAGCAAAAAGAAGCAATGAAAGGGTCTACTGCCGGGAGGGGTGGTGGTTAGTTAATTGGCATCAACCTTAATTACCAAGTGCAACTGGGGAAATAAATGCCTCTGCTCTCCCAGTAACTTGTGCTATTTGAGTTGAGTGATCATACTTTAGGGTGACCTTTCTCACTCTCTCTGTTGTCATTAACCAGAATTTCAGGGAAGAGAAGGAAACATTCAAATTAGAAAGATACACAGAGACAGGCAGATCAGAGATTCAAAGAGATCTTCTGTTTTTAGTTGGTCAGTTATAGAGAAGCAATAGAAAAGGCAGGATTTCCACTGTTCCTTCTAATCTTTATTTCCCACGTGAGTAATTGCATTGCCTATCCACCATGGTGACCGTATCATTGTAAAATACTTAGCCTGGTTCCTCTCCATATGTGAGTGAATCATTTGATGGAGGTCTAACTGCCACTGGTCCTTTCAGCAGAAAATGGTGATTAAGGTGATGCTCTATCCCTCATCCCCATGCCCCAAACGCAGGGCTCCTGTGATGATGGTGGTGGTGGTGGTGAATGGTTATATTTGTAATTCTTTCTACTTGTGTATTTTTGTTGAACTACAACATGTTTCCTATATTGTTTTACATTGGATTGTCACAAAAACCTTCGCAGGTAAACAGAGCAGGTAGTACGAGAGGTAGAAAGATCAATGTTTGCAATCTTCACCAATTAAATGTCAAAATCAAATAAAAGCAATAGCAAAAGCTAACATTTGCAGTGTGGGAACTCAGGGAGGAAATCTCTCAAAAAAATACTGGTAGACACAATAGAATTGTATAACAATTTAATAGCTGTTAGAACCGTAAACAGCCACACTCATTCCAATTCAGTAATTATTGAATTATAGAGTTAATTCTTTTATATTAGTAATATTTATGGTTACCAGAGGTGATTAGATTAAGACAAATCTATTTCCTATTTGACTTTTTAGGGATTGTGGTATTATTTTGCACAGAGCAAGGCATGAAAAAATGTTCAAAATACTTTTTTTCTCAACCCCAATTTTATGACATTTCAGGAATGTGTTTATGTGTGTGGTGAGGTTTTTTTTTAGCTGTGCTTAGTCCTGAATTTCATCACATTCAGAAAAATGGAATTTGTTTGGCCCTGTTTCTGATTACTATTCATACAGATAATTTTGCTGATGTGAAAATATTCTTGATTGCCTTCAACAATCCCATTTTTCCCCAATATCTCTACTCATTTTGGTGTTACTCATGCCAAATCCCAACCACCATTTTATTAAAAACCTTTCTATTAAATACCTTGAACTTAAATCCAATATTCCTTTAATAAACTTATGTGTAGAGTGCTTATCATTTTGGCCCACATCACAAATATTTAATGATTTTTTTTTAGTTTGAAAATTGTGTAACCTTTTTTTATCTAAAGTGAGAAATGAAAGTGTTAGTTACTCAGTCATGTCAGACTCTGCAATGCCATGGACTTAGCCCATCAGGCTCCTCTGTCCATGGAATTCTCCAGCAAGAATACTGGAGTGGGTAGCCATTCCTTTCTTCCAGACCCAGGGATTTAACCCAGTTCTCCTGCATTGCTGGCAGATTCTTTACTGTCTGAGCCACCAGGGAACCCCTTTTTATCTAAAGTTAACATCAAACTCCTCAAAATCCGTTCAGCTATTTATCCATCCTACCAGTCATGCATCCATTCATCTATTCAATCATGCTGTCAGCCAAAATATTTCTTGTGTGCTAAATATGAGTCAGGACCTTGTGAATAAGACACAGTCACTGCCTTGTGGGTGATTATTGCCAAGTATGTAGATCTTAACTGAAATGGTCCGTCAGGATTTTCAAAAATTCGTATATCTGGATCTGATCCCAGGAATTCTTATTCAGATTGTTTAATATAAGACTCAGTTATTTGAAATTTAAAACAAACAAACCAGATGATTTTGGTGTATTTACAAACCAAAATAAGAAATATTGGCTTATTAATCTCATATCAGGAATTTACATTATAATTACCATGTCTTTCATTATGATAGGTAAAATATGGAATGGCTTCAAGAATTTTCAAGGATCATAAACTAGAGGGGAAAAGTGAAAAATAGCTGATATTAGCACAGACATTCTTCTGTCTACACTGATATTTTCACACTACTTGCTCTATCACAACGCTTTCTCTTCTTGCCAGAAAATCAAACTAAAACCTGATCAGTCTGTGTAAAACTACAAATTTTTACAGTATACAAAAAATAGAAAAATGCTAGATGACATCATAGAAAACAGTAAGCAAATATTGAGATCACTGGAAATGCTAAAGAACAAATAAGGTTTTTTCAATAAATAAACTGAATGCAAAAATATGGAGGGAAATCCTATATTCTGAAAGAGACTTAAGAGACCTCTCTAGCAATTACAAAATATGAACCTTATATAGATACTAATTTAAAAAACAAACTATTAAAAATGCAAAGCCATCAGGGAACTGTGGCTATTGCCTTATCTGATGTTATTAAAGAGCTTTTACTAACTTCTTTAAGTCTAATGTGGTATTTTAAAAAGTTTTAATTTTACTAGAGATGCCTATTAAAATATTCATAAAAGAAATTATATCATGCCAGGAATTTACTTTAAAATAATCTGAGTGGAGAATCGTTGTAGATATATATAAAACAGAATTGGCCATGGTTTGATAACTGTGGAAGTTAGAGAACGTGGACTTCTATTTTTGTTATATATTTGACACTTGTCATAATAAAATCCTGAGAAACAATGCTGCTACATATGCTGCCTGAAAGGAGGGTAAAATCCACTTGAATCTTGGGCCATGGGCAGTGCCCAGCTCTAGAGGAGCAGAGCAGAGTCTGAAATTTCATTTTTTGAGTAGTACCATCTGCAAGCAGGGCCAAGTATGAATCTCGGCTTCTCTTCCTGTCTTCTCCACGTTCATCCCGAAATTGCTCAAGCCAGGAGTTTGCCTTTCATTCATGACATTCAGTGCCACCTCCCTCAGTTCCCACTCCTCTCTCTTCATCACTTCCTAAGACCTTTCACCTTAACCTCCAAATATTGTCTGATGCTTTGAGAGTTGTGAGACTTACCCCCCACCATCTCTATTGCCACTTCTCTTTCCAGAAATACTGTGCATCCTAACTGGTTTATCTTTCTCTAATGTTGAACTTTTGAACATGCAGGTTTGGTTATATCACATCCCTACTTCAAACCTTATAAAGACTCATTACTATTTATGCAAATAAATCTTAAAATTTTATTAAAATATATGGGGTGCTACACAAGGTCCCTGACCAACTCTTTTATTTTGAGCCTTGCTCAGTGTGTTCCAAACTTTCCATCAGCAGCAAAAGAGAGGCATTTTAACTTTTTGTCTTCATGGTCCACAGTCATCTATCCAGTCGCTCAGTCATGTCCAATTCTTTGCGACCCCATAGACTGTAGCCTACCAGGTTCCTCAGTCCATGGAATTTTCCAGGCAAGAGTACTGAAGTGGGTTGCCATTTCCTTCTCCAGGGGATCTTCCCAACCCAGAGACTGAACCTAGTTCTCCCTCATTCCAGGCAGACGCTTAAACCTCTGAGCCACCAGGGAAGCCCCATCCAAGATGGTAGGTTGTCCAAATTCTACACTGCTGACAACATCCATGTTATTTTGTATGTAAATCTGCAACACCCTTCCATTGTGTGTGACATATACTTTCCTGCTTTCTATGGATTTGTCTATATAACTTCCTTCAACCAATAAAATCGGGTAAAAATGAGAGTACCATTTTGAGGCTCTGTTCCAGATGTGTATTCTTTCTTGTGCTCTTGTGCACATCATGAGGAGAACACACCTGGGGTGATCTGCTGTTCCCAGGAGGAGGGTGAAGGCTCAGTGGGTACAGAATCTCCTTGCATACAGTCTTTTTCAGCAAACCCTTGGCCAGCCCTCAGACTTAAGTGAGAAACTGACGTCTTAGTGATGTTTGCTGTTTTTATTATGTAGCTGTTTGTTAATAGCATTGTCATGCCTGTGATTGACTTATCCAGCTTGCAAAGTAGGATTTACTAATGCCTACCATGCCTCATAATCTCAGTGATGTGAAACAAAAGTGGATCAGTCATGTCTGACTCTTTGCAACCCCATGGACTATACAGTCCATGAATTTCTCCAGGCCAGCATACTGGAGTCGATCACAGTTCCCTTATCCAGGGGATCTTCCAAACTGAGGGATCGAACCTCGGTCTCCCGCATTGCAGGCAGATTCTTTATCAGCTGAGCCATGAGGGAAGCCCTATGGTGAAAAAGCATAACTGTGTTATCCAGCTCAGGATCTATGGCTGGGAAGTTGCTTGATCTAGGATAGTCACATAGTCACTTTATCTCAGAGACTCAGGTTCCTTAATTGAAAGAGAATTGAAAAATCCCCCTCTCTCCTTCAAGTGAGAATAAAGTAAGGATATGAAAAAGGGCTTTACAAAATATGAAGCACCTGTGTTCTATGGGTCCAAAGGCTTTCTCCCTCCTCCACATTACAGGAGCTCAGTCACCAGCCCAACCCTCTGAACATTTGCTCTATTTCCAAATATGGACAACCTGTCTGGATGTGGATCAGATCTTAGAAACTCTGAATCACTGTGTCTACTAAAGAGTCTTGCAGACCTGAGTGGTATCCAATTTCATAATTGCTAGAGTGACTCAGTCATTTTCAAATATCTGGTTTCAGCTAGCAGAGAATCTGTGAGCTGAGCGAGCTTTACCCATCATGTCATCACCACCATTAGGCTGAACCCTCAGGCAATCCCTCTCAAGTTCCCAAGTCCTATAGAAATATGGAGAAAATAAGCTAATAGATGGAGTCTTTGCCTTTCTAATTTTGCTTTGCTAAATTAATTTTCCTAGGTACATAGAAGGGAGGAGGGGGGGTAACCTCAGCTCGTGGAACTATGATTTAAAAGGGAGTTAGTACGCCTTCTTCATTGTCTAAATTACACCTTGTTGTGTATGTGTTTATATTTGTATATATGTGTGTACATGGAAGAGAGGTGGATGTTTGTGTTAGGATGGGGGAATAAAAGAAATAAAATGGAAAACCTGATTTTATTTTCTTCTTTTTGCTAGTGTCAGGAATTTTAGTCTGGGAAGTAACTCAAAATTATTTTAAATTTATAGCATGTTCCCTAGTTACTCACGTATCTCAGAAAGAATGAGCAAGATATTCTGCTTAACTTTCAAACTTTTATTTTTTTTCTCCCTATCTCCATCAAGGCTATGGTTTTTCCAGTGGTCATGTATGGATGTGAGAGTTGGATTGTGAAGAAAGCTGAGCACTGAAGAATTGATGCATTTGAACTGTGGTGTTGGAGAAGACTGTTGAGAGTCCCTTGGACTGCAAGGAGTTACAGCCAGTCCATCCTAAAAAGAGATCAGTCCTTGGTGTTCACTGGAAGGACTGATGTTGAAGCTGAAACTCCAATACTTTGGCCACTTCATGCGAAGAGCTGACTCATTGGAAAAGACTCTGATGCTGGGAGGGATTGGGGGCAAGAGGAAAAGGGGACAACAGAGGATGAAATGGCTGGGTGGCATCACTGACTCAATGGACATGGGTTTGGGTAGACTCTGGGAGTTAGTGATGGACAGGGAGTCCTGGCGTGCTGCGATTCATGGGGTCGCAAAGAATAGGACACAACTGAGCAACTGAACTGAACTGATCTCCATCATTATCTCTACTATATACACACATACCCACACAACTTTTTTTGATTACTTATCCTTCAAGTTTTAATTTGGACTCTGGTAATAAACAGTTAAGAGTTCAAGCTTTAGAGATAGACCTCCTGACATCAAATACCCAAGTGGCGCTACTGGTAAGGAACCCATCTGAGAAAACATAATAGATTCAGGTTGGATCCTTGGCTTGGGAAAATCCTCTGGAGGAGGGCATGGCACCCCACTCCAGTATTCTTGCCTGGAGAATCCCATGGGCAGAGGAGCCTGGTGGGCTATGATCCACAGGGTCACAATGAGTCAGATACAATGGAGGCAACTTGGCATGCCTACACTTGACCTCTTGGCCAAGCAGTGTTATCCCATGCAAAATAAGGTAACCGTAATAGAATCTACCTTATAAATTATGAGAATGAAATGACTCAATATATAAATATAGTGAATGATTGGCAAATAGAACTATCTAAGAGTTCACAGTTGTTATTAGGTTTCATTTCCCTGGAAATATTCCCAGTCTCTATTATGATGTTTAGAAGGGACAACTTTCATTCTTCCATAGCACTCATTTCCTTTTTTCCTATTAGACTGAAATTAGAGGAGGAACCTAAAATATGCTAATATTTTACACCAAAATCAGCATAGTACTTGTCACTTAATAGGCACTGACCATTTTGTGAATAGGTGACTATGTAAGTGGGATCATAAGATTAGGAGAGGTCTTGAAGGTCACCTCCTCCAACATTGTTCTTTACATTATCCCTTCGTACCTTATCTTACAGTTGATCACCTCTAGTTCCCGGGACCTTGCTGCTGCTGTTGCTGCTGCTAAGTCACTTCAGTTGTGTCCGACTCTGTGCGACCCCATAGATAGCAGCCCACCAGGCTCCCCTGTCCATGGGATTCTCCAGGCAACAACACTGGAGTGGGTCCTTGCTGCTGCTGCTAAGTCACTTCAGTCTCTATCAAATATATCCCTGAACAGCTCTAATTCTGTTACAGAGTCCAAGCTCGGTCTTTTGCCGGACTACCAGCCAATAATTGGGAGATAAGGTTTGAAGCAAAAAATAACAACTTTATTTGGAAAGCTGAGTATCCCAGGTGATGGTGGACTGGAGTCCTAGGGTACTGTCTCACCTAGGTCTGGATGCTAGTTTCTTTTGTAGAACAGAGAGAGGTAATCACTTTCTACATGACTTCAACTCAGAAAATATCACATATTTCCTCCTTGGGTGTCTCAATATTTATTTCAGTAGTGAACACAGTATTACAACAAATACTTTCAAAAGTATGTTCTAGGGATTGGTATCTCCACAGATGTTAGGAAATATAGCCAAAAACGTAAAAGTTACAGTGAGTTTGGGAAATACTGTGGTAAATATTAAACGGTATGCTTTCCATAAGATTTCTTAGGATTGTTAACACTCTAATGTGCTTTGTGTGTGTCTAAAGCTCTTGCAATATGCTGCTGCTGCTGCTGCTCAGTCGCTTCAGTCATGTCCGACTCGGTGCGACCCCATACACGGCAGCCCGGCAGGCTCCCTGGGATGCTCCAGGCAAGAACACTGGAGTGGGTTGCCATTTCCTTCTCCAATGCGTGCATGCACGCAGTCGCTTCAGTCATGTTTGACTCTGTGCGACCCCATGGACAGCAGGCTCCAGGCTCCTCTGTCCACAGGATTCTCCAGGCAAGAACACTGGAGTGGGTTGCCATTTCCTTCTCCTTGCAATATGCAGCCTGTCTTAAAATTATTTGAACAAATAAATGATTAGTTTTCCTAGGGCATCTTATATGACTTCTTTCCATGGAAAACACATTTAGGGATACTGAATCAATATTGGTATAAACTGTCGATTAGATATTCTCATGTCTTATTTTTTTAACTCCATTCTTTTTTTTCAAACAATAAACATTTAATTTTAGTGTAACAGAACTGTTAAGATAGTAGAGATAATTCTTACATATTGTACACCTAGATTCTCCTCTTAATAACTTGCACCACCATGGCATATCTGTCACAATTATCACACCAATATTGCTTATATTGTTATTAAAGTCTGTTCTTTATTCACATTTCCTTAATCTTTCCTGGTGGTTCTTTTGGTTTGTTTGCTTCAGGATTCCATCCTAGGATATCACATTACAGTAGCCTTAATCTCCTGAGGCTCCTCATTGTGACAGTATCTCAAATTTTCCATGTTTTTGATGAACTTGACAGTTTTTGAAGAGCACTGGCCAAGTGTGTTGTAGAATTCTGTCTCAGCTGGGATTTAGCTAGTGCTTTTCCTCATGATTAGACTGAGGCACTGTTCATGTCAAGGGGACATGTTATTAATGTGTCATGTCACTTGGATCACTAGGCTTGAGGTAATATTTGTAAGGTTTCATCACTGTAAAGTTACTTTTTTTCTTTCCTTTACATACTTAAGTCATAAAGAGTTATGTTCCACTACATTAAAAGCAGCTTATTACGTAAACTATTAGTAATTCTATATTAGTAATTAGTATTTCTATAAGTAATTTCTATATGGGATTTTTATTATTCCCCACGTATTATTCATTCAATTCTTTATATCAGTATGGTCTCATATATTTATTTTATACTTTGAATTATAATGCAACACCATTTTACTTTAGCCAAATATTCCAGCTTTGATTATTGGTAGCTCTTACAATGGATCTGTAACCCTGTGACGGAACCCTATTGTGATGTGTGGGGAGGTGTGGGTTGTGGGATAGTATGGGGTGTGGGTGGGTGTGGTGTGTTTTAGTACTTTCTTATTTCTAGCACTAAGAATGCTATGCTTCTCTTGTATATTTCCTTCCCTACTACGTGTACTCCTTGCAACTGGGGTACTTTTGGCTCGTCTTCTGGATTCCCCTGTCCTTGTCTTAGAATCAGCTATTTCTCTAAGGAATATGAGAAACAAAGATCTAAATACTATGGAAATATATGTGTATATATACTAATCTATGTTGACATGTATTTCTATTAATATTTCTAACGGTAATTCCTATGTTAGTGATGTGTACTCAGTGACTCAATCGTGTCTGACTCTTTGCAAACCCCTTGGACTGTAGCCTGCTAGGTTTCCCTGTTCAAGGAATTTTCCAGGCAAGAATACTGGAGTGGGTTGCCATTTCCCATTCCGTGGGATCTTCCTGACCCAGGGCTCTAACCCGCNTACAATGGAGGCAACTTGGCATGACTACACTTGACTTCTTGGCCCAGCAGTGTTATCCCATGCAAAATAAGGTAATCGTAATAGAATCTACCTTATAAATTATGAGAATGAAATGACTCAATATATAAATATAGTCAATGATTGGCAAATAGAACTATCTAAGAGTTCACAGTTGTTATTAGGTTTCATTTCCCTGGAAATATTCCCAGTCTCTATTATGATGTTTAGAAGGGACAACTTTCATTCTTCCATAGCACTCATTTTCTTTTTTCCTATTAGACTGAAATTAGAGGAGGAACCTAAAATATGCTAATATTTTACACCAAAATCAGCATAGTACTTGTCACTTAATAGGCACTGACCATTTTGTGAATAGGTGACTATGTAAGTGGGATCATAAGATTAGGAGAGGTCTTGAAGGTCACCTCCTCCAACATTGTTCTTTACATTATCCCTTCGTACCTTATCTTACAGTTGATCACCTCTAGTTCCCGGGACCTTGCTGCTGCTGCTAAGTCACTTCAGTTGTGTCCGACTCTGTGCGACCCCATAGATAGCAGCCCACCAGGCTCCCCTGTCCATGGGATTCTCCAGGCAACAACACTGGAGTGGGTCCTTGCTGCTGCTGCTAAGTCGCTTCAGTCTCTATCAAATATATCCCTGAACAGCTCTAATTCTGTTACAGAGTCCAAGCTCGGTCTTTTGCCGGACTACCAGCCAATAATTGGGAGATAAGGTTTGAAGCAAAAAATAACAACTTTATTTGGAAAGCTGAGTATCCCAGGTGATGGTGGACTGGAGTCCTAGGGTACTGTCTCACCTAGGTCTGGATGCTAGTTTCTTTTGTAGAACAGAGAGAGGTAATCACTTTCTACATGACTTCAACTCAGAAAATATCACATATTTCCTCCTTGGGTGTCTCAATATTTATTTCAGTAGTGAACACAGTATTACAACAAATACTTTCAAAAGTATGTTCTAGGGATTGGTATCTCCACAGATGTTAGGAAATATAGCCAAAAACGTAAAAGTTACAGTGAGTTTGGGAAATACTGTGGTAAATATTAAACGGTATGCTTTCCATAAGATTTCTTAGGATTGTTAACACTCTAATGTGCTTTGTGTGTGTCTAAAGCTCTTGCAATATGCTGCTGCTGCTGCTGCTCAGTCGCTTCAGTCATGTCCGACTCGGTGCGACCCCATACACGGCAGCCCGGCAGGCTCCCTGGGATGCTCCAGGCAAGAACACTGGAGTGGGTTGCCATTTCCTTCTCCAATGCGTGCATGCACGCAGTCGCTTCAGTCATGTTTGACTCTGTGCGACCCCATGGACAGCAGGCTCCAGGCTCCTCTGTCCACAGGATTCTCCAGGCAAGAACACTGGAGTGGGTTGCCATTTCCTTCTCCTTGCAATATGCAGCCTGTCTTAAAATTATTTGAACAAATAAATGATTAGTTTTCCTAGGGCATCTTATATGACTTCTTTCCATGGAAAACACATTTAGGGATACTGAATCAATATTGGTATAAACTGTCGATTAGATATTCTCATGTCTTATTTTTTTAACTCCATTCTTTTTTTTCAAACAATAAACATTTAATTTTAGTGTAACAGAACTGTTAAGATAGTAGAGATAATTCTTACATATTGTACACCTAGATTCTCCTCTTAATAACTTGCACCACCATGGCATATCTGTCACAATTATCACACCAATATTGCTTATATTGTTATTAAAGTCTGTTCTTTATTCACATTTCCTTAATCTTTCCTGGTGGTTCTTTTGGTTTGTTTGCTTCAGGATTCCATCCTAGGATATCACATTACAGTAGCCTTAATCTCCTGAGGCTCCTCATTGTGACAGTATCTCAAATTTTCCATGTTTTTGATGAACTTGACAGTTTTTGAAGAGCACTGGCCAAGTGTGTTGTAGAATTCTGTCTCAGCTGGG
Organism: Raphicerus campestris; assembly: GCA_006410735.1. Taxonomy (NCBI): domain Eukaryota; kingdom Metazoa; phylum Chordata; class Mammalia; order Artiodactyla; family Bovidae; genus Raphicerus; species Raphicerus campestris. Next base: position 490,350 of record SJYW01033372.1, read on the forward strand.
ATTTAGCTAGTGCTTTTCCTCATGATTAGACTGAGGCACTGTTCATGTCAAGGGGACATGTTATTAATGTGTCATGTCACTTGGATCACTAGGCTTGAGGTAATATTTGTAAGGTTTCATCACTGTAAAGTTACTTTTTTTCTTTCCTTTACATACTTAAGTCATAAAGAGTTATGTTCCACTACATTAAAAGCAGCTTATTACATAAACTATTAGTAATTCTATATTAGTAATTAGTATTTCTATAAGTAATTTCTATATGGGATTTTTATTATTCCCCACGTATTATTCATTCAATTCTTTATATCAGTATGGTCTCATATATTTATTTTATACTTTGAATTATAATGCAACACCATTTTACTTTAGCCAAATATTCCAGCTTTGATTATTGGTAGCTCTTACAATGGATCTGTAACCCTGTGACGGAACCCTATTGTGATGTGTGGGGAGGTGTGGGTTGTGGGATAGTATGGGGTGTGGGTGGGTGTGGTGTGTTTTAGTACTTTCTTATTTCTAGCACTAAGAATGCTATGCTTCTCTTGTATATTTCCTTCCCTACTACGTGTACTCCTTGCAACTGGGGTACTTTTGGCTCGTCTTCTGGATTCCCCTGTCCTTGTCTTAGAATCAGCTATTTCTCTAAGGAATATGAGAAACAAAGATCTAAATACTATGGAAATATATGTGTATATATACTAATCTATGTTGACATGTATTTCTATTAATATTTCTAACGGTAATTCCTATGTTAGTGATGTGTACTCAGTGACTCAATCGTGTCTGACTCTTTGCAAACCCCTTGGACTGTAGCCTGCTAGGTTTCCCTGTTCAAGGAATTTTCCAGGCAAGAATACTGGAGTGGGTTGCCATTTCCCATTCCGTGGGATCTTCCTGACCCAGGGCTCTAACCCGCATCTCTTGCATCTCCTGCATCGGCAGGTGTATTCTTTACCACTGCACCACCTGGGAAGCCCCCAGTGTCAAAAATAGTAAGTTAAATATNGGGATCTTCCTGACCCAGGGCTCTAACCCGCATCTCTTGCATCTCCTGCATCGGCAAGTGTATTCTTTACCACTGCACCACCTGGGAAGCCCCCAGTGTCAAAAATAGTAAGTTAAATAGGAGTCCATACTGCTGTCTAAAATTCTAGTTCATTACTATATGAATCATTCTAGTCTTCTCTTCTTGCTTGTCTGTAACCTAGTGTCTGAACATTGGATAACCCGATTCTAACCATTTGTTATTCATAAACATAAGTGAGGGAGGGTGGTTGCAAGGTGACTTGAGGCTTGTTTCAGAGGTCCCTTTTTCTGAAGAACCTGCATTTATGATACTATCTCCGCCAATGATGATCTGAAGTGTTCTCCATAATTACTCTTCTGTACCAAACTATTTTTGGAATCAAATACCTCCAAATATATACAGGGTATCTTGTGAGGAAGAACTTTTGCCTACTGAATGCTCTAATAAAGTGACAACACTTTATTAGGAAGTTTGCTTTAATTAACAAAGTACTGGAGTTTCAGTAATATACAAGTGGAGTAAGATTGCCGGGGGAAATCTCAATAACCTCAGATATGCACATGACACCACCCTTATGGCAGAAAGTGAAGAGGAACTAAAAAGCCTCTTGATGAAACTGAAAGAGAGTNGCCCTATTAAATATATACACACATTAATTGATGCATTTAAACTCTCATTTCCTCAACTTACAAACCCCAGATTATTTTCATCACTGAAATGGAATTCAAAGTATTCTCCTGCCTCAAATGTCTCCTTTGGCAAATGTGCTATTCACATGTAGTATGAAAAACTTTTTCTAAAGATAAGAACTTTCCATTTTCCACCATTAAGTCACTTCTCATGGAACATATCCCCTCAAATATTGTATGATGGACTCAAATATTGTATGATGGACTCACATCTGAAGATTAGAATTCTGACATATTATGGCTAAGTTCTCTGCTCAGTATATCACAGATCTACTCAAAATGTCACTCAAGCTGAACGCTAGCAGAACAAGACACACTGGTTTTGATGCCTAGTCTCCTTCTTGACCAAATTCAGTTCTTGTGGTTGCAGGACTGAGGTCCGCACTTGCTGCCTGTCAATCAAGGGTTTCTTTCAGCTTTCAGGTGCTGGCTGCATCCCTTACCACCTGACCGATTCCCGCTTTAAGCCAACAAAAGTGTGTCACCTCATTCTCATGCTTCAAAATCCCTGACATTTGCCATCAACCAGCATAAACTCTTTTCTCTTAAAGGGATTATGTGATTGAATTAGGCCCACATGGATAACCTGTCTATCTTGAAGTTAACTAGTTTGGGGACCTTAATTGCACCTATATAACCTCTTCGCTATAGTACCTATATTAGAGTAATTTGAATAACTGGCAGTGGGTGTGTGTGTACCTTAGGCCAGGAGTATTGGAGGACTTAGATTTCTGACCATCATAACGGCTGCTACTGTATTTTGTTTTTTGTTTTCTTGACATCCTTTAGGTTAGAACTTTAATATTTCACCATTAAAGGCTTTATCTTCACAACTCTAGTATCTTACTCTTTTTCTAATACTATTTATCATAGCTTCTTGTTTGTTTTCTTCATAATAATTATCAAAATCCATAGCCATTTCATCTGACTATGCATTTTCTTGTTTTTCTCTCCCACCAGATGCAAGTTCTATACAGGTGAAGTATTTTTTGTCACAATCAATCATTAGCATAAGGTTATGCTATAAACCTTTAATAAAATTTATTAATAAAATTATTAAATCCAGTAATAAGAACTTAATTTACAATAAATTCATTTATTAAGTCATTAAATACTTGATGAAGACAAGAAAAAAGTGTTTGGAACCCTTTTTCTTTCACTCTTCATAAAAAGTTTTCCCATATTTTCATACAAAATTGGCCTTAAGCAGGGTAGGAGTTAGCTATATTTTCCTTTTACCCCCATTTTTCATTGTGGAAATTTTCAGATTTGCACAAAACTATAGATAGTAGTATAATGAACCCATAATTTACCTTCAGTAATTACAAGATTTTTGGCAGTTTTGTCTCTCCCAAGTCAATCTGTCCCATCAGGAAGCTTCCATAAGTCTCTTATCCGTCTCCATCAGAGGGCAGACAGAATGAAAACCACAATCACAGAANATAATAATTATCAAAATCATAATAATTATCAAAATTAGCCATTTCATCTGACTATGCATTTTCTTGTTTTTCTCTCCCACCAGATGCAAGTTCTATACAGGTGAAGTATTTTTTGTCACAATCAATCATTAGCATAAGGTTATGCTATAAACCTTTAATAAAATTTATTAATAAAATTACTAAATCCAGTAATAAGAATTTAATTTATAATAAATTCATTTATTAAGTCATTAAATACTTGATGAAGACAAGAAAAAAGTGTTTGGAGCCCTTTTTCTTTCACTCTTCATAAAAAGTTTTCCCATATTTTCATACAAAATTGGCCTTAAGCAGGGTAGGAGTTAGCTATATTTTCCTTTTACCCCCATTTTTCATTGTGGAAATTTTCAGATTTGCACAAAACTATAGATAGTAGTATAATGAACCCATAATTTACCTTCAGTAATTACAAGATTTTTGGCAGTTTTGTCTCTCCCAAGTCAATCTGTCCCATCAGGAAGCTTCCATAAGTCTCTTATCCGTCTCCATCAGAGGGCAGACAGAATGAAAACCACAATCACAGAAAACTAACAAACTGATCACACGGGCCACAACCTTGTCTAACTCAATGAGACTATGAGCCATGCCATGTAGGGCCACCCAAGATAGGTCATGGTGGAGAGTTCTGACAAAATGTGGTCCACTGGAGAAGGGAATGGCAAACTACTACAACATTCCTGCCTTGAGAACTTCATGAACAGTATGAAAAGGCAAAAAGATATGACATTGGAAGATGAACTCCCCAAGTTGGGAGATGCCCAATATGCTACTGGAGAAGAGTGGAGAAATGACTCCAGAGAGAATGAAGAGACGGAGCCAAAGCAAAAACAACACCCAGCTGTGGGTGTGACCCATGATGGAACTAAGTCCGATGCTGTAAAGAAAAATATTGAATAGGAACCAGGAATGTTAGGTCCATGAATCAAGGTAAATTGGAAGTGGTCAAACAGGTGATAGCAAGAGTGAACATCAACTTTTTAGGAATCAGTGAACTAAAATGGATTAGAATGGGTGAATATAACTCAGATACCATTATATCTACTACTGTGGGCAAGAATCCCTTAGAAGAAAGGAAGGAGCCCTCATAGTCAACAAAGAGTCAGAAATGCAGTGTTCGGTTGCAAAACTCAAAAATGACAGAATGATCTCTCTTCATTTCCAAGGCAAACCATTCAGTGTCACAATAATCCAAGTCTATGGCCCAACCACTGATGCCAGAGAAGCTGACACTGAAAGGTTCTATGATGACCTACAAGAACTTCTAGAACTAGCACCAAAAAAAAGATACCCTTTTCATCTTACAGAACTGGAATGCAAAAGTAGGAAGTCAAGAGATAACTGGAGTAACAGGCAAGTATGGCTTTGGAGTACAAACTGAAATAGTGCAAAGGCTAACAGAGTTGTGCCAAGAGAACACACTGGTCATAGCAAACACTCTTTTCCAACAACACAAGAGAAGACTCTACACATAGACATCAGCAGGTGGTCAATATGGAAATCAGATTGATTATATTCTTTGCAGCGGAATATGAAGAAGCTCTATACAGTCAGCAAAAACAAGACTGGGAGCTGACTGTGGCTCAGATCATGAACTCCTTATTGCCAAATTCTGACTTAAACAGAAGAAAGTAGGGAAACCCACTAGACCATTCAGTCATGACCTAAATCAAATCCCTTACTATTATACAGTGGAAGTGGCAAATAGATTCAAGGAATTAGATCTGATAGATAGAATGCCTAAAGAACTATGGAATGAGGTTTGTGACATTTTACAGGAGGCAGTGATCAAGACCATTCCCAAGAAAAAGAAATGCAAAAAGACAAAATGGTTGTTGGATGAGGCCTTACGAATAGCTGAGAAAAGAAGAGAAATGAAAAGCAAAAGAGAAAAGGAAAGATATACTCATCTGAATGCCAAGTTCCAAAGAATAACAAGAAGAGATAAGAAAGGCTTCCTCATTAATCAATGCAAAGATAGAGGAAAACAATAGAATGGGAAAGACTAGAGATCTCTTTAAGAAAATTAGTAATACCAAGGGAACATTTCATTCAAAGATGGGCATAATAAAGGACAGAAGTGGTATGGACCTAACAGAAGCAGAAGATATTAAGAAGAGTTTGCATGAATACACAGAAGCACTATTTAAAAAAAAAATCTTAATGGCTCAAATAACCACAGTAGTGTGATCACTCACCTAGAGCCAGACATCCTGGAATCCAAACTCAAGTAGGATTTAGGAAACATCACTATGAGCAAAACTAGTGGAGGTGATGGAATTCCAGTTGAGCTATTGCAAATCCTAAAGGATCATGCTGTTAAAGTGTTGCACTCAATATACAGCATATTTTGGAAAACTGAGCAGTGGCCACAGGACTGGAAAAGGTCAGTTTTCATTCCAATCCCAAAGAAAGGTAATGTCAAAGGATGCTCAAACTACTGCACAATTGCACTCGTCTCCCATGCTAGCAAATGCTCAAAATTCTCCAATCGAGGCTTCAACAGTACATGAGCCAAAAACTTCCAGATGTTCAAGCTGAATTTAGAAGAGGCAGAGGAACCAGAGATCAAATTGCCAATATCTGTTGGATCATCAAAAAAGCAAGAGAGTTCTAGAAAAATATCTACTTCTACTTTATTGACTACACCAAAACCTTTGACGATGTGGATCAAAATAAATTGTGGAAAATTCTTCAAGAAATGGGAATACCAGACCACCTGACCTGTCTTCTGAGAAATCTGTATGCAGGTCAAGAAGCAACTGGTAGAACCAGACATGGAACAATGAAAGGAGTACATCAAGGCTGTATATTGTCACCATGCTTATTCAACTTATATGCAAAGTGCATCATGGGAAATGCCAGGTCAGATAAAGCACAACCTGGAATCAAGATTGCCAGGAGAAATATCAATAACCTTAGATATGCAGATTCCACCACCCTTATGGTGGAAAGCAAAGAGGAACTGAAGAGCCTCTTGATGAAAGTGAAAGATGAGAGTGAAAATTCTGGCTTAAATCTCAGCAATAAAAAAACTAATATCATGTCCTCTGGTACCATCTCTTCATTGAAGATAGATGGGTAAACAATGGAAACAGTGATAGAGTCTGTTTTCTTGGTCTCCAAAATTACAGCAGATGATGCCTGAAGCCATGAAATTGAAGGACACTTGCTCCCTCTAAGTAAAGCTATGATCAACCTAGACAGCATATTAAAAAGCAGAGACATTACTTTGCTGACAAAGGTCTGTCTAGTCAAGGCTATTGTTTTCCAGTAGCCATGTATAGATATGACAGTTGAACCATAAAGAAAGCTGAGTGTTGAAGAAGTAATTATTCTGAACTCTTGTGTTGGAGAAGACTCTTGAGCGTCCTAGCGTCCCTTGGACTGCCAGATCAAACCAGTCAATCCTAAAGGAAATCAGTCCTGAATATTCATTGGAAGGACTGATGCTGAAGCTGAAGCTCATTACTCTGGCCATCTGATGAGAAGGACTGACTCATTGGAAAAGACCCTGATGCTAGGAAAGATTGAAGGTGGGAGGAGAAGGGGATGACAGAGGATGAGATGGGTGGATGGCATCACTGACTCGATGGACATGAGTTTGAGTAGGCTCCAGAAGTTGGTGATGGATAGGGAAGCCTGGCATGTTGCATCCCATAGGGTCACAAATAGTCAGACATGACTGAGCAACTGAACTGAACTGCCAGTCCTCAGTCCTCCAAATTTTTTACTTTTTTCTAGATTATTAGAAATCAAATCCTGAGCATCAAATCACTTCTTTTGTAAGTAATTTGCTAATTTTTTTCTTAATAACAAAAGTGGTTCTTTTTCAATATCTTTACATATTATCTAACACACAGTGCATAATCAAATGTGGTAATTGTTGATATTTTTGACTCAGGATATAAATAAGTTCCAAGGATAGCATTTATTATACTTTTATAGTTGAGACTCATTCATTTGTTCCATATACAATCACACCCTGGAAATTTCTCTGCATCTGCTTTATCTATCATGATTCTTTTTTCACTGTGTTGTCATTCTTGTAGACTTTTAGGTAAATAGTACTGGGAGTATTTTAAGAGAAAAAAGTATTTATGAGTTCATATATTTTCAATTCAAATGAAAAATTAAGGGTTTCCCATAATGTCTTTGATTTTTATGCCATATCATATGTTTATTACATTGACAATCTTGATACTTAATAAAAATTTATATGATTTGCCTATATGTATATATGTGTATACATATGCATATAAATCAGTTAACACAGTATTAATTTTACTGCTAATAAGACTATAGAATGTGTCTTAAATACTTATAATTTTTTTTTGTCCTTAGAATATATACCATCAGGGGTAAAATACATGAATATTGTTTTATAAAATCAATAAAGGTAACTTTCATCCTCTGTTGCAGTGCAATGAATTTAATAAGCAGTTGCTTCATTTGTTAAAATGCATTTTTAATGAAAAGATGCTCAACACCCCTCATTATTCGACAAATGCAAATCAAAACTACAATATCACCTCACAATGGTCAGAATGGCCATCATCACAAAAAGTCTACAAAAAATAAAAGCTGGAGAGGGTGTGGAGCAAAAAGAAACACNTTTGACTCAGGATATAAATAAGTTCCAAGGATAGCATTTATTATACTTTTATAGTTGAGACTCATTCATTTGTTCCATATACAATCACACCCTGGAAATTTCTCTGCATCTGCTTTATCTATCATGATTCTTTTTTCACTGTGTTGTCATTCTTGTAGACTTTTAGGTAAATAGCACTGGGAGTATTTTAAGAGAAAAAAGTATTTATGAGTTCATATATTTTCAATTCAAATGAAAAATTAAGGGTTTCCCATAATGTCTTTGATTTTTATGCCATATCATATGTTTATTACATTGACAATCTTGATACTTAATAAAAATTTATATGATTTGCCTATATGTATATATGTGTATACATATGCATATAAATCAGTTAACACAGTATTAATTTTACTGCTAATAAGACTATAGAATGTGTCTTAAATACTTATAATTTTTTTTTGTCCTTAGAATATATACCATCAGGGGTTAAATACATGAATATTGTTTTATAAAATCAATAAAGGTAACTTTCATCCTCTGTTGCAGTGCAATGAATTTAATAAGCAGTTGCTTCATTTGTTAAAATGCATTTTTAATGAAAAGATGCTCAACACCCCTCATTATTCGACAAATGCAAATCAAAACTACAATATCACCTCACAATGGTCAGAATGGCCATCATCACAAAAAGTCTACAAAAAATAAAAGCTGGAGAGGGTGTGGAGCAAAAAGAAACCCTCCTGCTCTGTTGGTGGGAATGTAAACTGATAAAGCCACTATGAAATACAGTATGCTGCTGCTGCTAAGTCGCTTCAGTCGTGTCCGACTCTGTGTGACCCCACAGATTGCAGCCCATTGTACTCCACCATCCCTCGGATTCTCCAGGCAAGAACACTGGAGTGGGTTGCCATTTCCTTCTCCAATGCATGAAAATGAAAAGTGAAAGTGAAGTCGCTCAGTCGCATCTGACTCAGCGACCCCATGGACTGCAGCCTACCAGGCTCCTCTGTCCATGGGAGTTTCCAGGCAAGAGTACTGGAGTGGGATGCCATTGCCTTCTCCGAAGTCGTTAAAAAACTAGGAATAAAGCCACCATATGACCCAGCAATCCCACTCCTAGGCATATACCCTGAGGAAACCAAAATTGAAAAAGACACATGTACTCCAAAATCCACTGCATTACTATTTACAGTAGTATGGACAAGGAAGCAAGTAGATGTCCTTTGACAGATGAATGGATGAAGAAGCCTTGGTGCATATATACAATGGAACAGTACTCAGCCATAAAAAAGTGTCACATATGAGTCATTTCCAATGAGGTGGATGAACCTAGAGCCTATTATACAAAGTGAAGTGAGTCAGAAAGAGAAAGATAAATACCATATACTAATACATATATATGGAATCTGGAAAGATAGTGCCAAAGAATTTCTTTTCAGAGTAGCAATGGAGAAACAGATACAGAGGACAGACTTACAGACATGGGGAGAGGGAGGAGAGGGTGAGAGCTTGGAGAGAGTAACAGGGAAACTTACATTACCATATGTAAAGGAGACAGCCAATGGGAATTTGCTGTATGTCTCAGGGAACTCAGACAGGGGCTCTGTGAGATGGGAGGGAGGTTCAAGAGGGAGAGGACATATGTATACCTGTGGCTGATTCATGTTGAGGTTTGACAGAAAACAGCAAAATTCTGTAAAGCAATTATCCTTCAATTAAAAAATAAATAACAGTTTTAAACTGTGCTTTTCTTTCTTAAATTCAATCTTGTTTTTAGTTTGTAAAATATTTATATGATTCCAAATTTAAAGCTAAAACAATAAATTGCATTTATAAAAACTATTTTTTGTTGCCCCTTCTTCTATCATTTTCCCTTTCTGACTCTACAGGTAATTTTTGTTAGATTTAATTTATCTTCATATGCACACATGTGTGTATTTCTCTCTTAGATGTGCAGAAGTTATCACACTTCAAATATTGATCTGTACCTCTCTCTTCCCCCCTGTACTTAACAGGAAATGATGGAGATATCCCATTTTCTCTATGAAGAGATCTTTTTTTCCCCTTTTCTACACTCTTATAATATTCTATTATAGAAATCCATGGTTTATTCAAGCAGTCCATTATTGAAAGATGTACAAATGTTTATGAAAACAAACAAACAAAAAAAGATTTAGTCTTACAAAAAACTAAATTGTGTGTAATCAAATGGCTTCCCAGGTGGCTCAATGGTAAAGAATCCACCTGCCAGTGCAGGAGATATGTATTCGATCCTTGGGTTGGGAAGATCCCTTGGAGCAGAAAATGGAAAGCCACTCCATTGTTCTTGCCTAGAAAGTTCCATGGACAGAGAAGCCTTGTGGGCTACAGTCCATAGCATCACAAAGAGCTGGACATGACGTAGCGACTAAGCAACAAAGTTATTTCATATTTTGGCAGTTTAACTAACTTTTGATGAAGTGGTATGACTACTAACAAGATTCACTGAATCTTCTCTCCCTTTACCTTTCCTCTGCAGGGTAAAACTGTATACCTGCTATGCTTTGTGAATGCTATGTAAAACCCCACATCAGAATCCTTAATACCTATAGAAATTACTTTCTCTCACACCTCTGTTTTATTCATTATCAGGTCACATATTGAACTCCAAATTTTCCATATATTATTCCATGATCAATTTATCTACTGCTGCATTCTTTCTGCTTTGAAATTGCATAACAGAATTACTCTCCTTGGAATATAATCAGTAAGCATCCTATAGTTTTATTGAGATGTGACATATGTCAGTATCATATTATTTCAATGAAATATTGCATTCCTGTAAAACAGAAACCTTCACATTTTTCCTGTATCTCTCATACACTCTCTTATTGGATTGATTACAAGATAAGCATGCAATAAAAGTACTTACTGAATTGAATTATATCAAATTGGATTAATTCTCCTGGATCACAGTATTTTCTGAGGCATAATATAGTTATTCTACTCTGAGCAAATATACCTTTCTGAAGCACAAAGCAGAGTGGAGTTTTTGTTAAAAAATTTTTTTTGGTTTCCAACAAAGAAAAACAATGGGCATATAAGTAGAAGGATAGGTTACAGCACAATCAGAGAGGGGTATTACTGTGGATCTGATTTAAAGGTAGCGATCCCACATTGCGTGATTGATATAAGGAAATAAAAACCTGCTTAAAAAATGTTAGGAGACATACAATATAAAGAAATAAAATTTTCAGTAGAATCTGAATAACAACAAAAGAGAAACACAGAATTTTTGATGACTGGAACTGACTCTAAATCAGTTGTGTCACTTTCTAATTATGTTAAATTGGATGAATTACTGAACCCCATTGAGACAAAGGACACAGTAATAAGAGATTCAAATAACTTATAAAAAGATTAAATATCACAAAGTGTCAAAATGTGATTTTTGACAATGCAGTTACTAGATACGATTACATAAATAGAGAATTAAAACCAAGAATAGTGAAATGACTTTCATAAAATCTCAAAAAGAGTTTAGTGACAGTTTTGAAATTTGACCTCAATATCTTTATTTCAGATCAAATTGTACTTCTGCCAGGACTTCAGTATTTCATTGTACTTCTAATATTGCCTTCTACTAGCTTAATAAAACAGGTAAACTGACACCCTTTAGTTAACCACTTTCGACTCGTCTGCTCCATTTTCGTTTGGAATTATACTAATATCTTTGTTTTTGAGTTACTCAACGTGAAGATGTTTTCCTATGGAACCTGAGCATTGTCCTGCCTCTTCATTGAATATGGACCTAAAATGATCACTTCCAGAGTCGTGATTTGCCATCACTTGAAGCTGTCAACCCACAAGTGGAAAGCTCTGAATTTTATAACTTATTCTTGGAGTCAAGTGTTCTGTTATATCTGATTTTTTTCAACTACGTTTAAGAAAACCACTATAGCATTTCCTTGCTCCTCAGGCTTCCAAGTATCCAATGTCAGTTCCTGAAGTAACGGCAAAACCTGCCAGATCTGACCTTCTTGAAGCAACATATCTCTTTTTTTCCTGAGGAAAACTGCAAAGATCAAGTCACAGCTGCACGTAGTACCTAATTAAACAAGTGTACCAAAGCAGAGAAAGGTCAGGTTGTCAAAAATCACTGCTGTATCTTTACTGGATTGTATTTAAAGACTGATTGCGGCAAGAAAATAACTCAATAAGGTGTATGAGCCTGGAATAACAAATGGACTCAAGGGGCAGACTTCTGTCTGGCATATAATGAAAGATTTCAGGATAAAAACCTAGGAGACAAATCGAGGGAAATGAAAGGGGAGAGTACGTGGTGAGTAAAACAAACAGCTGATATTAATATGAAAATGATATGCCATAGTCCTAGTTCAAGGAGGAAAAAGACAAAATTACAGATGACAGTTCATTGACTTGACTTTTTAAATCAAGGAGTAGGAAAAAATAGTCATATGAGATACGGTATAAGAGGACAATGTGATTACATGACCAAGATACAATAGTGAAAGGGGGAGATTAAATATTTTAAATATCACTAAAGCATATTTTGTCAGCCTGGCTTCCAAGGTTGCAAGTTATTTATCTGAGGGGCCTTGTAGGCCTTTTGTTTCTCTTGGACCGTTTCAGTATGAGCTGCAGTCACAGAGAGACTTCTGAAGAGCTAACCCCAAGGAGACAAAAACACAAGCATTACTCCAAATTAGCAGCTTCTGCCTTGAGGAAAAAAGAAGTGGAGAATTATTTTTGCCTCAAGTCTACTTTATTTTTGAAGTATTGTAGACATAGGCCCATGGGAAATTCCTGGGGGTGCTAGTTAGCATCTGAGTGTAATTTTCAGTTCGGTACACTTTGGTCTGTTTTTCAACTCTCCTGACTCTCTGAAGATCTGGTGTAATCTAAAGGATAGGTTCTGTGGCCTGTGGGAATGAACTGATTCTGTTTTGTTAGTAAACTGGAATATACATTTTGTGTATGTTTGAGAAGATTTGAGACTGCCTATCAATTCAAGAGAGAAAATCTACAATAGCATAACTACCTAAAACAAATAGGTATGCATGCCGTGTATGTGTATATAATTAAAATATCACTTTATTCATTCTATCATGCGCCCTTATTTTAGGGCTTTCCCAATCACATTATTTAAATATTTACGAGCTAAGCCATAATAGAATCTATAACTCGCAAAAAAGAAGAAAGAACTCTTTTATTACTGTGACAGATGAGAATTTGCCTTTTCCCTGAACCCTCAGAATGGCATGGGTGCCATCTTGCCACGAATAATTGACAATGCATTTAAATAGTGCACTATTGCAAGTATAATTGCAATTTGTTGTAATTTCTGCTCAAATTCCTCCCAGACACAGTTGATTTATTTTGCAAATCAGTGCATCTAGAGGGTGTACTGTGTCGCATTATGGGCCTTTGATATAGAACCTTTGTTTTATAACAGGGAAAATAATTAGCTTTTGGATAAGCTTGAGTTGTGATGTCAGGCGCTATCCATGGTGCTGAAAGAAGTTATTAGCGCTGAGCTAATGAAGGCACTCAGCCAGGCTCTGNTTCACTTTATTCTTGTTCATTTTAAAATCAGCATTAACTTTTCTGGCACCTAATTTTTCATTGTTGAACACAGCTCATTACAGTGGTTCACAGTCTTTAATATGAGTGATTATGGTCCATTTCAGTTACACAGTGTGTTATGCAGTGTGTTGCATTACTCTCCATATCTCTTTTGACTCTGTTGGAAAAGTTTAAATGTGTAAGGAGTGGTAAGGAGCCAGGGTTCTGTGGGTGGAAAGGGACCCTATAAACACTTATATAGTAATGTGGAGAAATGTGGATACATAAGTAAGTTTCTCAAAATTGTAAGATATCAAGATGAGATAATTCATCTTATTGTGTCATTTGACACTGATAGTTTAATTATCATCTCCAACTTTAATATATATTTTAAATTATACATAAAATGCATACAATAAAACCATCCATTTAAATGTACACTCTGAAGAATCTGATTAAAGTATATATGCATATAATCACCTTCAATTCAGTTCAGTCCAGTCGCTCAGTCGTGTCCAACTCTTTGCAACGCCATGAATCGCAGCACGCCAGGCCTCCCTGTCCATCACCAACTCCCGGAGTTCACTCACACTCACGTCTATCGAGTCAGTGATGCCTTCTAGCCATCTCATCCTCTGTCGTTCCCTTCTCTCCCTGCCCCCAATTCCTCCCAGCATCAGAGTCTTTTCCAATGAGTCAACTCTTCACATGAGGCGGCCAAAGTACTGGAGTTTCAGCTTTAGCATCAGTCCTTCCAGTGAACACCGAGGACTGATCTCCTTCAGAATGGACTGGTTGGATCTCCTTGCAGTCCAAGGGACTCTCAAGAGTCTTCTCCAACACCACAGCTCAAAAGCATCAATTCTTCGGCGCTCAGCCTTCTTCACAGTCCAACTCTCACATCCATACATGACCACTGGAAAAACCATAGCCTTGACTAAACAGACCTTTGTTGACAAAGTAATGTCTCTGCTTTTGAATATGCTGTCTAGGTTGATCATCACTTTCCTTCCAAAGAGTAAGAGTCTTAATTTCATGGCTGAAATCACCATCTGCAGTGACCTTATTAACTTAATAAAATGGTTTTATCACCCCATATCATGTTTTCTCATGTCCTTTTCCAAGCAACCTACTGTACCACTCACCTCAGGTAAACTAACATTATATTTATTATAATTAATTAATTTTGACATTTCTATAACTTTGTATTAATAAACCAGTAGAGCATGTACTTTTTATGTTTGTCATAATTGTGAGATTCACTGATTTTGTTGTAGTTTTGAGTAATATTTTTTTAAAGCTTAGTCATACACCATTTCATGCGTATACCATATATATCATAATCTGGTTGTGCATTTATGACGTTAGACATTGAGTTGTTTTGAATTTGTAGCTATTTTGAATAAAGTGGCTATGAATACTTATGCAGTTTTTTTGTGTTAAACATGTTTTCATTTGTTGCAGGTAAAGACCTAGGATTGTACTTGCTTAGTCATGTAGTAGGCATATGCCTAGTTTTAAGACAAATAACTAAATGTTCTCCAAAATATCATTTTAAATCTTATCAGGTTCTGATTACATACCCAGTTTATGTATATCCTAATCAACACTTGGTATTGCCAAACTGTTTAATTTTAGTTATTCTAGGAAGGCGTTTCAAAATTAATTTCCCTAATAACTAATGTGATTGAAAAAATATTCGTATCATTATCAGCCGTTGTGTCATCTTCCCTGTTAAAGTGTTTGTTTATGCAGCTTTCCCACCTTGTGGGGTTGTTTACTCTTATTATTGAGTTGTAAAAATATTTGTAATACTTTCTGTAAAGTTCTTTGACAAACATATGTATGTATACTATTTTCTACAAATAGCCAGGTTTTAAAAAATTTTATTAACCATGTCCACTTTAATATGTTATCATTTACTCTTTGTTCTTCTTGTGTTCTTGCATTCTTTGTCTATCACAAAGTTTCAGGGATTTTATCCTATATTTTGACATATGATTATACCCGTGAAACTATCACCACAATCAAGATGGTGAACACAAAACCTGCCTCTAAAATTTCCACATGCGTTTATGTATTCTCTTGCTTTTCCCCCTCCTGAAACCCACCTACTTGTCCACAGACATCCACCTTTATGCTTATTAATGCAGATCAATTTGCATTTTCTAGACATTTGAATAAGGGAATTATATAGCAACTGTTTTTAAATTTTATTTTATTTGGCATAATCATTTGGGGATTCATTTCATGTTGAATGTATCAGAACTTTATTCTCACAGAGCAGTTTATTTCACTGCTGAGTTGTATTCTGTTGTACAAGTGAACCACATTTTGTTTATACATTTATCTGTTGATGAACATTTGAATTATTTCTCACTTATGTCTACTTTAAATAAG